>JAHYSP010004010.1:0-16061 GCA_019455505.1 Pleochaeta shiraiana
TTATTTAATGAATACTAGTAATTAGTTAAATTTATGAATTTTATATTTGATTATTCTCTCATTTTTTTTTTTTTTTTTTTTTCGAAACCAGTCTATTAAAGCCCCAGATTTATAAATGTTTGAATTATCTTGTTGAAGTTTGAGCCCTAATTAGTAAATCAATATAAAAAGTAGCTAGATGAATAAACTTAGAGAAATGAGTTCTATTCATTTCATTGTTGATAAGAATAAGTTCAGAAGAGTAGTAGGTTATTTACCGCGCTCAATAGATGGTTTCACACCCACTTCAATATAACTAAAGCTAATTTAGCTAATAAGCCGATTAGAATCCCCCAGGAAGTTAAATTTAGATCATACTCCTAAATAAATTGATACTCAAACTTGTATGGTAATGTCTCAACCTGAGAAACCAGTTAGTCTATCACGTAAATAATGTGATCCAAAGAAAGAAAACCAAAAATAAGGTACTTTCGCTAGTTAATATTTGAGTTGAATGTAATTTTGTTTGATGCAGATATTAAGTGCTTTCCAGCTCTAATTCGGCCATTTTTTCCAGTAATTTTCAGGTCTGCAACCAGGACCTCTTTCAATAAACGACTCATCCAAGATAATGATTTTCTTGAGGTCAATAATGATAATATTTTGAGCCAGCTAAATGTAATCAAGATGCTTTTTAAAGTTTTTGGCGTTGATAATGGGTTTTACAGTTGCAACGTTGACGGTATAGCCATCCTTTTTTTTAGAAAACGCTGTAATAATCGTTTATTGGTATCTTGAATATTCCTTTGTAGTAACCTCCTGAGTGTTTTCTTAGGGCTTCTAGTAATATCTCTTTTAACTACTCTGATGTCTGATGTCTCTCTAATTTAATTTAGAAATTGCGCCTTATTTAGCTGATGATCCTCGTGATGAATTTTTTATTTTTTTTGCCTAGTTCTTTTAGTTATATTCTTAACAGACTCTAAAGACTAATTAAAGGCCTTAGAAACGTAGATTATAGAAAAAAAATTAGATTTTTGAAGAAGGGAGACTTCACACACTCAACTTTGGAAAGATTTTGAGTCATTGTGATGAATTTAAAGGAAATTTTGTGAAATTATCATACTCGGAGATCTTTCCAATACTTAAGTAAATTGATCAAAAGTAAGTTAGTCCAGATTCACTTTCATAAATATACACGTAATTTCTTTAGCTTGAAGTAAACTGAACATTTTGTTAGTAAATATACCCTTCAAAATAATATCAGTAATTCTCACAAGCCTAAATTGATATATATAATCAAAGTCAAAGGAAAAATTGTCCTAGTAAAAAGTAATAACTGATCAAAAGGTTGTAAAAGTGGCACACTTACTTAATTCTAGATTGTAGCATGAATCTTTAACATAACAATATATTTTAACTCACTGGAATGAAAGAACTACTTTTTGGCCTTAAACGAGCTATTTAATTTCCAAATATCTCTGCTAGCTGTTATGTTGCAGTTGAGTAAGAAATATAAAAATTTTGAGGTCTTTTATGTCACCTTTTTATAGCTAGTTCCTAAATTTGTTTTTGTCGTTCCATTATTTATATTTCTGTTTAACCTCATTGTGCATCCTAGTTCCTCTGATTCTTGTTAAGTATCAGGCAATGTCTATTCAGGTGTTTGATTTTCAGTTCATTTAACCAATGCTTTTCGTTCTCCTCTCCTCACTCGACAACAAATACCTTCGTAAGCTTAAAAAGTTTCTCTTTTCCATCAACCAGAAATGGTCGTGAGTCTTTGTACTCAATTTGTTTTGAGATGGGTTGGGATCGCTATTGTTTGTAAACAGCAGAACAATATTGAATCGATTGGGGATCTATCCTCCCATATTTGACTGTAATATTTTCGATAATATTGCTTTCTTAACGTTTTATTCAGTATTTTGCCGAATAAGTTTTTTCGAGAATTGTTCATTAATTTTAATAATTTTCATGTAAAAGTCATACATGGTCATTGACAGCGCAACATAAAGAATGGATTCTTTCTCTTTTGTTTATTTTTTTTTTGTTTTTCGAACGGCGGTTATTATAGCTAGCATAAAAATGTCGGTTTGTTTAATCAATTTTTATTTAAATATTTAAACTCTTTATTCTCCAGTAGAAATGGAAACTATTGAATTTTGGCTTTCTATTTGTTTTTATGCTCATTCATACAATTTTTGTAGCTATAAATTGTAAAGAAAGGTATAAACTCTCTTTGGGATGCTGGAATTTAATCCTTAATTGCTAACTGTGCTGCTCGTAGATATTGGCCCCAGCTATATTGTGTATAAAAAATATGGGCTCGTTGGCAAGTTTTGACTTTTTGATCAGCTCTTTTTAGACACACTATCGTTTTGCGGTAAGTAGACTGTATTAAGTATATACTACATTTCAACCAACTCATTGAGTCGTACCCAGAACTTTCTGGTCCGAATTGAACTTCTTCCACTTTTCAAAGCTCTTGAGAAGCCATGAAATTGCTAATGAAAAATCAACAATCATTCTGCACAGGACTGCGTTAATTATTTCTAAGTCCTCCAGTGTAATTGATTTCAAAATTCCACTCAATACTACAAAATGTTTTTCATTATTTTTTTATGCTAAGTCGACTATTAAATCAATTGAAAGTTTTCGATGGAATCAGCCTGTATCAGGCAGTGATTTCAAAAGTCCCTGTTTTTGATGTCACCAGATATAAGATCGATCCCACACGACATTTCTTATAATATATCCATATTGCTTCACTAATTCCTGGAAAGTAAAAATTGTAAACAACAATTGCTAGTGTTGCAATTAAATCAGGTCAACTAGAAACTAGTTTGTATTGAATGTTTTAGACTAGTGCTTTTTTTAATAGTTTATGATTAGATATCCAGATTCTAACATGATGGTATAATATTTCGGCCCCTTGATCAAATCCCCACGGAGCGATGATTTTATTCAGTGATTTTGTTTCGTCGAAGCCATCTATCGGAACTATAATGTATATTGCTGGTGTAGTTTCATTATCACATACTGTTTGAATAATTTTCACAAAATTTTCATTCAGTTTCTGGTGATAAATTCTTTAGAACTCGTAAATCTTCATTTATAAGTATTTTTTTTCTTCTACAATTATTACTAATCCATAGAAGTATTCTCGAACTAAGTGGGGGTTTATTAGTTTTGTTTTTGACGCGCTTGATATGGATCGAGCTCCCTAGGTTTATCCTGTTCTCATCTAGAAGTTACATCGGGAGGATCATTTTCTAACCCTTTTCTACATATAAACTTGTATGTTAAGTTAGGAACTTAGAGATAATTTCTGCTCTTATAATTTTTATTTCTATCCGCTTTTTCATGGCCAGAGAATATTTCAGGTTTATTTGGCCCGTTTAAATCGTGAAGGTGCAGGATATTCCTTAAAATTCTGCGTTTCACACTTTCATACATGTAACATGATCAAGTAGACTTTTGTCGTAAATTTCATTATTTATTTCAGCTCCAGTTTAATTAAGTCAGTAATATATGATATGCTTATTTAGTTCATCATATTTTTTCTGAGTTATTATTCTCCAGCAGCGTATTCCAAGGAACCTGCTTCAAAAATTGTCTCCTTTTCCGGGTACTATTTAGGAACAGTAAGTTAAGACATAAATCTTGCCTTAAGATTATTGAATGGTCTATCTTGCTCGAAATGACTTAATCATGGCGCGTTTTTGATTTTTTAGGACTTCAGAGTGGCATTTTTATGTGACTAGTCTCCAGTGAAAGTGCAATAAAAACTGGTCAATATGTAGAAGCTTCTTAATTCTTTTACACTAGCTGGGGTTTTTTGTTGTTAAATCGCTACTTTTTCCCCAGAATCTATTTCAAGTGACAAGATGTCATTTTAAACATATATGATTAGCTCATGGTATTAAGTCTCTTTTAAAATAAACTCGCATTAATTGATATCATAACCAAGACCAGGGTTCTGTTGTTTATCAAGAATAAAACAAACTTTTATTTTGTAGTCTGTAAGGCCAAAATCTGTCAAGACTAAAATATCATCAAAACAAGCGGAAAAAAATTTATTTAATTATTCTTGGAGTCTTTCATTCATATGTCGTTTAAAAGAAGTCGATGACTCCCTATTTAGCCAAAATAGCATGATAAATCATCAAATGAAAAAAACCCCAAACATTGTGCGAAATGCAGTTTGAATAAATCTGTATCTCATTTTGGTACGTACTTTATCAAAGGCTGAGTATTCATCTAATTTTGTCAACCATTTTGCCTATCTCGATTTACTGAGTGTCTCTTTAATCTATGGCAGAGTATGAAAATCATTTCGTGATATTGAACCAGTTTCTTGGTAGTTATAGCAAAAGTGAAGATACTTTCTTAATTTTTGGATGAATAGCTTTGATAAAATTTGTGGGGAACTGCTTGTCTGTACATAGTTTTTGTCAAAAAGACCTATCAGGAGTTTTCAGAACCAGAAATCATTCCCTAAATATGCTGTACAGTGATACTATGGATGAATTCTTTTCTCATTTTGGAGCTTTATTTCGTGATCTTGGCCAGGAAGATTTGGTATAAACTTAACATATTTATTTTTGAAAGATAACGCGTAATCTTTCGATATTTTTCAGAGAATTATTTTGAACTGGTGGAAGAGTTATTTATCGAGAGCAAGCATGTATTGTATACATGAAAGAGTGACTGAAAATAGCTAACTGCTATTCGACTTTACCCAAAGGCCTTTTAGATCCTTCTGATAGCAACGAAATATACAGTCAAATAAATTTAACGACAAGAAACAAAGTCAAACGAGATGGTGAAAATTTTATATCTTCCGTAGTTCTCGAATTGTTATTTCTGTAAGAAATATTTGTTTTCCGTATTTGAACCTAAAGCTATAAAATAAAAGTTATGAAACCAATAGTCTTTAGTGCCATGGATCTTCGAAATCTCAATCATAATTTCAAATTTCTATGTGAGATAACCGTCGTCAAGAACAGCTAGTGTTGAACTATCTTGGAAATATATAAAAATGGTTAAATATTTATTTGAGGATCAGAAAAATTCTCGTCTTTTTCTACAGAACAGACTTCTATATAAATAAACATTGGCTCCTACTACATTCCACCAGTAGTTTCAATCTTATTAAATCTTAATAGAAAATAACCCAAATCTTGTGTTGAAACAATCTTACTCCCCGTGCTACATCTCAATACAAAACAAATTAGATTCACAGCATTTCTTATACATATACCATGAAACTGGTTGTTTCAAAACACGAAGACGGAAATTCTGATTTGTGATTCATCCAAACCATCACATGAAAATGTCAGAAATAATCCAAAATGTTGGATTAGTCTAACAGCTAGTGTATTATTAGTTCCTCTATACAAATTATTTTCCCCAGATTTTTTTTAACTTTTTTTGAATCGCGGTAGGATAGGTGTTTTGATTTAAAACAAACTTTAGTTAACTTGACTGGTAATATGCCGGCCGTATTTACCGGCACCATTTGTAAATTTGTATCTATAAGGCTAGTGATGGGGTAAATAACTATGCTGTGAAACTGCAGATTTGATACTAATGACCTTTTTAATCGCCTGTATAACAATATTAAGTATCATTATAATTAATCTCTCCTCGACTCTGAGTGGAGTAAAGTAAATGGGTCTTAAGATTAAGGATTAGAATTTTAGATAAGCAAGAGCACAATATTGCTTAAGTTTCAAAATCTCCCTTAGATAATAATCAAATATTTCTATATTGCTATTGTTATCTTCTGTCTAAATTAACTCGGAGTTGGGAGGAAAAATATTTTGGATGTGTAGTCGCATGTAGTCTAAAAAAACTCAAGTTATTTTTTAGCAAGTAATATAAAATACCATCTAAGATTCCTCCGAAAAAAGTATGTCGATTTCTTTTGTCTGTGATTGTAAATTTGGAGCGTCTGGCACACTTACTAGACCTTTGTCTGGTAATTCTTTCGAGAAATTTCGATCAAGCTGTTTTTTTGTGAAATATAGTTTTCAATATTAGAATTACCATAAATATATCGTACTGAGCAAGTTTTTTTGGTCACGATAGCGAGAAAGTAAACTTTGGTTTCGAGTTAGTAATTTTGGCATAGAAGCAGGCTCTTGTTTTTTGTTCATAGTGAGTTTGACCAGTGCCTTTGACATAGTGTATTAAATCTTATCGATGGTTGATGAATGTGATTTAACTTCATCTGAACCTGAACACAGGTGAAACAACTTAACAACTGACGACCGAAACGTTGTTGGTTCGCTTGATATGTCGATCAATCAAGTACTACCCTCTATATAAATGAGTTTAAATGAGCCATTCTACCCTAAATTCTCGAACCAAACAAATACATCAGCATTTGGTGGTAGTTTATAAAGAGCTTAAGTTCTAATACCATTAAACAGACTAAAAGCATTCTATACTTGCTGTTTTGCACTGTATTTTCCGACTTTTATCATAGAAATTTGATGGCATTTACACGTTAAATGATTCCAGGCACAGAAAAATTTAATTGAGTAATTTTTGGGAGCAACCAAAAAACCAACAGGGTTGAAATAAGTCAATTTAGGCCAGCTGTATCGGTTATGGGCTTGACTGCTATTTGTAATAAAATATTTTTGAAGGCCATTAACAACAAGCTCAGTTGAGATTATTTCAAAAGTTTGCCTGGATGGTGCATAATTCGGCTCAATTATCCCCATGGATTGGTGAAATTCAACCGGTATCTTATTAGTAGTGGTAACCATGTATTTTGCTGACTATCTAAACTAATTTGAGCTAATGTTTTTCCCTGTATCATGAGTTATAACATCGGACGGTTCATTTGAGACTTTAGTCCAAGGGTTCCAGAGTATATCCAGCGTATGTTGGGCAGTAATGTTACGCAACCATCTGGTAGCATCAAACTAGGTAGTTTCGTCGATGAAATGCGGAGTTGAGTGTCGATATACATAATATCAATATAATCTACAAGCTTGAACTCACAATTAACACGAAGTGTAAAATTGAATAAAACCGGAGATTGTCAATAAAATTGACAAAATCTGTAAAATCATTCGACTCATTAAATGGGTCTTGAATCAATGTCATCATGTCACGACCATTTCAGTACTCTTAAAAAACCCCGATTCTGAAGGATTACCAAGTCTTCTATGAAGTTTTCTTATCTCTGTATCATTTTATTTTGATAACAGCTTTAGTCTTTTTGATTGACTGTTGCGAATTTGTTGGCTAGTAGGGACGGGTGGCCGAATTTACGTATGACAAATATTTTTTACATACCTTTGATTAATACGATCCATAAGTTGTCAAAAATTGCACAAAAGAAGTATATGTTCTTGAAACAAAGAAGAAAAGAGAGATCAGCGGGCAGTAATTGGACTACAGTATTTCCAATCATTGTTATATTGGAGTATATTGTTATGGGATAGACCCATTGGATTATACTGGCTGTGTAAGTAGTGCGGTGCAAGAGTACAGTAAGAATTGTAGCGCTACCATAAACTTGAGTAGTTATATCGATATATATAGATAATAACAATTAATTCTAGAGTTGTCGGAGAGCAAAACTCTAATGTGTGTAATACGAAGTAGGAGTCTCAAGTATAAAGAGAAAGAAGAAGTACTCTTATTACTTCCTTAAACTTAGATTATTAAATGGATATACCATATTTACTGTAATTTCTCTATTGTTACCAACATTATCTGTTTCTACGACATATAAAACCAATTGCTTCGAAGCTTGGCAAAACCTACTGTAGTGTGATGAAAAAGAGTACCTTAAAAAATCTAAATTTTCACTTGATTACGGCACAACAACTATTCAAGATATTTCGAGATCAAATATCATATTTAAAATCTATTTAAAAAGATAATTCTTACATTCAAATGAGTTAAAATATGTTGTGACGTGGGTAATCATGCTAGAAGCTAGACTCAAGTATGTGTGTAATCTTTTCGACCCTTTAAGCGGCTATTACTTTTACTAAGAGATTAATGCCTATGTATTCTTTAGGACATATGAAGTTGGGTTCATAGGCATTGATGATATCTTTCAAGTAAAATTATCTACAGTTTCTAGGGGGACTAAGCCCACCATTTCTGTTTGGTAGCTTTAATGTCTTTTTAACTTTTCTCTGCCTTAGATTGACTTAAATCTCCTTTATATATTTTGACTAGACGGTCTGTTAATATACTCTAAATATTGCCTATGGGACTCAAATAAGTACTGTAGACTGAATGGGGAAATGGAAGAGCTTGGGTTTTTGGAAACCAATCTAGAGCAAATCTAGATTTTTGAATGCTTAATTACATTTTTAAAACTTGAGCCCTAGTCACTTAATCAGTATTAAATTAGCCAGATGGATAAATTAAGAATTATGAGTTCAATTTATTTCTTCGATAATAAGAATAAGTCCAGAAAAGGGGTAGGTTATTTACCGCGCTCCAAAAATGGTTTCATACCTTCTATAAGTATCTCTACTATATATAGATAAGTATTTAATATCATGGATCCATTAGAGTCCTTCAGCAAGATTAATTTAGATCTTTCTCCAAAATAAATTGATCCTCAAATTTGAATGGTAATGTCTCGACCTGAAAAACCAGTTAGGCTACCAGTAACCAGAAAATAATGTAATAATTTTGAAGCAAAAGTAAAATATATCACTTTTGTTAGCTCCAATTTTAGTGAAATACAGTTTCATTTCATGTAGAGGTCAATGGCTTTCCAGCTCTTATTTGGACTTTTTCCCCGTAATTTTAAAGTCTGGCAGCAGATCCTCTTTCAATAGACGACTCATTCCAAAATATAACTTCTCTGAGATCAGAGGAGCTTTATTTTAAAGTCAAATTAACGCAATTTAGGTGTATTGCGGCGTTTATCGCGTTGATAATGAGTTTTTTTCGAAGCAATTTTGAGGTTATACCATTCTTCTTTTAGAAAACGCGGTAATATACACTTACTTATATTGAGGCTATCCCATTATAATAGCATCTTTAGTATTTCCACATAGTGTCTAGAGATATCTATTATAATGGTTCAAATGTCTCTCTAACTTTATTTAGAAATGGTGCCTTTTTTTGCTACTGACTCTCGGTATGATCAAATTTTTGATGCCTTATTATTTTAACCGTATTTTTAAAATAATTTTAAAATTGAATTTAGGCTTTAGTAATTCTGAAAATAATATGATAATTGTTAAGATCAAAGTAGAATTAGTGCTATCGGTTAAGTTGTCGGTACTTTAAGTGACCCTTGAATAGCAAGCCTCCTATATTTGGAAATAACAACACTGGCCTCAATATATCTCAATCTAACACGCTAATCCATTATAGACCAAGATCACTGTATTATTATTGTATGTAAAATTATGTATATAGATAGCATCTGTCTCTCAGTGGGAGTAATTTACAACTCCCACTTAAGATCAACAGACTCTTACTTGTGCCACTTCGTTATTCTTCTTGTGATAAAATCATATAGTCTAACGACCTAACGCTTCTTCCAAACATCAATTCTCAACATATGTGGCTAGACTGACATATAAAATCTCATTTGAAGGAAATAAGAGATATTTTGTACGTAAATATTGAAAATAAAGATAATGAATTTATGATGATCACAAGTAGATACTTTGATTCTAGAATATATGGTCTTGATATAAGATTAATTGATAAAAGTAACTGTAATTACTTCAAAATTCAACGGAGGCTTACTAACCAGTATCTATCTGACTCTATGGCTTATATATTTATATTATATATGAATCTAGATTTCATTTTGAGAAAGAAATGAAATATGTACATATGATAATAGATATGACGAGACTACTTGGAAGACTAGATATGGCGTATAATCATGTCAATGATGTAAGAATAAATTAAACCAAAATAAATTTTTCAGGGTATTCCAAGATTTTATATTTCAAAACTCCTCCTTACTTTGTATTACAGATAAATTCATGTTGAACTCACTGGATTATGTTTCAATAAGAAACGTCTGTGGGGGAAATATTGACTTGATGAAGTAGGGAGATTTCACACTTAATCTTGGAGATATTTTTAGTCATTGTGACATATTTAGGTTAAGTTCAATACTTGGAGGTCTCCCAGTACTTAAATAAATTGATTAGAAGTAAATTAGATCAGATTTTCTTTCTTAAAAATACACCTAAATATTTTGACTTGTAGTTCACTCAACACCTTGTTATTGAATATAACCATAAAATAACTCCAGTAATGATTATAGCCATACATATATACATCTCTAATAAAGTCATGAAATAATTCATTTAGTAAAAAGAAATAGCCAATCTAGAAACTGTGTTTGTTCGATACTATTCACTGCTCTTGGCAAATTTAGAAATTGCAGTTTTCATTTTCAGTAGAGAATAAGCCTGAAGATAGATTGTTAAAACAACCTGTTATTTTCGCAGATTCTTTGGACTCTCAGATGTAATTTCGTTCGAGTATTTGGTTAATAAAGTCATCAGTATTTCCCTTTCCTTAATTCTATGCGTTAAAATTGTGAGCTTTCAGCTTTTACAGTTCTGAGCGGAATGAGAATGTTGCGCAACTATCTTGGGAATGTTCAGAAGGTATAGAATAGAATATTGTTTTAACTGTGTAATTATGAAATATGAAGAATTAAATATATTGTCCTCTATTTAGTGTATCAATGTCACCAGCTGCTACCCTCCTGGTGGCGTCCCAATAAATATATGTTCTAGCTGTTCCTTTACATTGAGAAAGTAACTATCTAAAATTTTTTATTAGCTTTTATGAATATCAGTATATCTTGTTCTGCTATGTTCTCTTCTATTTAATACATAATCATCATGGTGCACTGACTTACACAATGACTGGAATATATCATCAGCAGTGTATGAAATAGAAGGAAAAAATCTCTTACTCATAATTGAATACTTGAATAATGTCTCCTTGACAGAGTCGGCGATAGTTTACTGTAAGGTCATCTTGCTCTGTTTTTTTTGTTTTTTCAATTGAATTTTTCAAAAGTTTCTGCAAAATGAGATTTTGAGGCTACTGAAGTTGTATCTGTAAGCCCAAATATTTGTAAAGAGTTATGCAGAAAGTAGATAGATAACTAATTTTCAATAATCTTCCATTTATTCTACTATATTTGAAGGTAAATATATAAAATCTGACCTAGTTGGCTTGAATATGGTGAGCAGAGAGTAAATATAGCGCTAATTCAGCTGGCGCGATAAGTTATTTATTTAAAGATATTATTTAAAGCCTCAACACCCAAATATTTCTGCAATAGCACTTTGAAAAACATCGCGAACGATTCAAGTTAACCGAAGACAAGATGATATTCTGGGAATCTGAAATCAAAGAATCGCTGCTTTATTGTCTATTTGAATAAGTACCTCCTTCTCAATTAGTCCCAGGAAAACGCAGCTTGAAGTGCCACAGAAATTTAAGGACTTGACTTTTTATCTGTAATGAGTTTTAAAAGTCAAGAATGTAACTTATATAGCGGAGGAAAGAACGAAAGAAAAATATTACAATTTCTCATATAAAATCTGCTCCATATGACTCAAGCTTATCGGCTAAACAGGGCCAGGAAGGTCTTTTGTATATCTTAGCAAGCAACGGGTTATCTCAAGAGGACAGCCTAGATGAAATCGAGAAATTATAAGCACGCAATCTTGCAATATCTTTGATTTGAGAAGCCATTGATATCAGTTATGTAAAATGAATGGATCCTATTTTCAAAACTGATAAATATTATTGCTCTGTGGTGAAGTATATTTTCATTTGATTTACCTAGCGATGATTTGGCTATTTTATTTAAATTCGATTTAAAATTATCTTCGACTATTTTACCTACTAAAACTCGTATTTAATATTAAGTAAATAATTTGCAAATTTTCTTACGCGAGATAGGACTTGAAGAGTTCATTAAGTACTGGATAATAGTTTTGTACGCTTTTGAGAAATTTTACCGACGTATTCTGTTGATTGACAAGATGATTCTTGCTCAATCACTAAGCTATCCAAAACTGGAAAACTAAATAGTATTATCTCCTTCTATTGATACTCTAAAAATGCTCACTAATGAAAAGTAAAAATTTCTAACAATATCAACTGAGGTAGATAGTAATATTAACAAGTCACTTAATTGTTAGTGTCAATAAATAACAAAACGTCGATTAAATTGCTCAGTTACCATGGCAAAAGTTTTTCTGACATAGGTACAAGACAATTTAAGAAACAAAAATGAGTGGTGAAAACAAGATTCATCATTCCTACAAGTGGCTCATTACCCATCTGTAAATATAAAAGAACAAAAATTTCTTTTTAAAAAGTTATGTTAGTGCAAGATTACGAGAATAGAGTAGCGATTCTCTTCGAGCGACATATAAGAAAAGAGGTTAATTGAAATAGATTATATGATCTACTATTAATTAATAAAATTATACCAATTGCTGACTGATTTAATGGATGTTACTACCTTCTTCTGTACCTATTCAGTTGACCCGTCCCGGGGTACTATCATGAAATATCCTACTTCAGTAGCACATGTCTAAAATGAAAAAAAAAAAAAAACTCTGATAATAACTTACTTTACGTTGTTTAGCGACATTCTATAACCATCTATGTTACTTAATAACCCCTATTCGACATATAATGTCGATCAAAAAACTATCATTATAACGTTTCTTAAAGTTCATGCTAACGACATGCGTCATGCAATATGGTGCGTTAAAAAGTATCAACTACTCCGATGCAAGCATGTTGTTAAGCTGGGATATCCCAGAATAATATTGAGGTTGGTCATAAGAGTTGGAAATAGTCTAAATGAACTCTAAAAAGTGTTGGAATTAGGTCAGTCTTTTTTGGACTCCTTCACCAATCAAGTTCACTTAATTCTGAATTAAGTTGCTAAAGAAGATTATGCTGGAACTATATTTTTGGGGTAACAGAGAAATAGGTGGTCACGTTTCAATAGTAGTAACTTAGTCTATCAAGGGTCGAGAGAAGTTATCGGATCGGAAGGGTAGTAAGAATTGGTGTATATAAAGTGAGATTATTCTATTGAAGCATTATGTAATCTCTGAAATTTTTATATGTGGATTTAGATAAGATATAAAAGTCCGAGAATAATGAATTTGATAAGGTGATAAGTTTAGAAAGAGCAGGATATGCTAGTAATGAGAAAGATATTCTGTAGTTGAATTTTAAGTTTTTTTCTGATTGTTAAAATATGATTCTAATGATTATGATGCTTGTGATCATGATTTTGTTTATTTAAATTGAAATCTTTAGTATTAACTAGGGTGAATTTTAATGTCTAGAGTCGATGACGAAGCAGTGACGGCGGGAAACAATTTGTAATAGGTGATTTAATTAAGGGGTAACGACGATGAGGATAACCGAGGTCATTAAAAAGCTCAATTGCTTCAAGATATTAGGCAATAAGCAGTGGCAGAAGATAATTCGTACATCAAAATACCAAGAAACTCCAAACAAAATTAAGACAAGCCCCTAATCTCAAGAGAGCTTTACTAGCTGAAATCCAGGATCCTGACATTATTTCATGAAAAAATATGTATTCAATACCTCAAGCTTCCAGTTTTTGAATATTGATCATTTATTTTCGGTATTTAATGGCAATAGTGCTAGAATAGTTTTATTTCTACCAACGGGGTTGATTCGTCAGTAATTTCTATCAATATCTACTTGTGTTCGAGTCAATCTTCACTGTGCAGATTGTATTAAATTACTTACTAGTGATACTTTTGACTGAACAGTTTCAGTTCTTTAGAAAAAGATATTAAAATTTAAGTTAAACAAAAATCAAAAGATTTTAAGATTAGGTAAAACTGGAGGATCTCATTAAAACCGCTTTTACAGAACATACGAGTTATGTGAGCTACCCCTTGAGTATTTTCTCATAAACTTGTAACGCTAATATGAGAATTAAATTCAATAAAATGTAAGAGTTCAAGCAAAAACTATTCCGTTTGGAACCAATCATCGAGCTAGGTTCTGTGGGAAATAATAGGCTTAAAATATAGATAAAAGATTTTATCTCTATTTGAAGTCACTGCTTGAATACAGGCACTGCAACAGCTAATGAGATAAATTCTATACTGATAAAAGTAGTAAATACTTCATCCATGTTGTACCAAAATCCAACTTATTCATGATGTTTTATTCTAACACAGAATGTAGAGCGAAAGGAGACACTTCGCGATAAAAAATGATGATGAGAGCAGTTTTGTGTATTCAAATGTAAGTGTGACATAGCTAGTTTAGGCTGAATTGATGATGAAATGAATCAAATAACATCTTTCTGGAGTTCCTCTTGATGGCTTAAGAGTGTTTTGTCTTGGAAATTTGAGGAAAGATAGCCTAGTGATCTAATTCCTTCAGTCGTTTGGCCCATCTGCATTCAGTTTTTTCGTGATGTGTAAGCAGTCTCTTAAACGCAAAGAAACTCAACTGCAGCTCAGTCAAATATTATAGTTTATACTTCAATGTATGCGCACGTAACAGATAGTGTCTAAAGAAACTTATGAAATAGTCAGCATTTGAAATTGTTCATATCTAAAAATGAGCACCTGCCTGACTCAAGGAGATAAGAGGGGCTAGTTTGTTTATATTTGAATGATTTAAGGTATTGAAGTTGACTCTCAAATCAGGAATGTAATGTAAACTTTTATTTCTGATCCTCTGCAGTAGTATTGTATTTATGAGAGTCTAAAAATGACTAGTTAGTTTAATACCAGTACTCAATCAGTTCTACAAAATAATTTTAATATGTTTCATGGAATAGGAATGGAGATGAGCCGAGTTTATATTATAATTAGTATTGAAATTTAAACCATTAAACGGTGAGATTAGGAGAAAGTATAAAACTTTGATAGAACATCATGTTAGATAATCTGATTCCAAAAGATATATTACCAAAAATATAGAGGTAAAACTTACCTTGAGACATTCGGAAAAGAAATTGTGTTTAAGTAAGTATAAATAAACATTTTCTAACAATTTTCCGAGCGTAAATAAGATGAAGTACAGAAAATAAGACCTAAAGAATCTTAGCATGACTGTGGAGATTTTAAAACTTAGAAATTAACTGAAAATAACCATGATATTATTCATGTATGGACACTCTTTAGGTGTCGATGGAGGATCTAGTGAAGTGATAGTCTTGTAGGACTTGGGAGACTTTCAGGTTACATAACCACCTTCAAGAAAAAATTTTGGTTTTTACCCTCAAAAGATAAGCTCCCCTTCATCATGCTCGTTTTGACAGATTGTAAAATAATCTTATAACTGCAGTAAATTAAACATCATTTCCGAAGTAGCATCTAATAATCCAGCAGCTTCATGAAGGCTTTAACCATCTCATGCAAGCGGTGAAGAATATCAAAGTTTAGAAGGCTATCACGTTTGATGAATAACTTAAAGATAAACTTTATTTAGTCTAGCGAGAAATGATTTTGATACAAGTAATAAGTTGCAACAGGTATTGTGTGATGATTAATATAGCCCTAAAAGTTCATTCAAAGAAAAATTATGCCCTAGGCTTGATTTAAAGATATGAGATTTCATATGATTTGTAATATTGAGGACTCAGAACTTTGTAAATGCTTCTGTTCTATGTAATAAACAAAATCTAATTTCAATTTTTGAATATGAATTTTTCTTAATAGCATTATTGATAGAAGCAAACATAGCAGATTTTCTAGTTCATCTCATATCCAGCCCAAAAAGTGTCATAACAAATGGTCATAATTTCCAAGGAATAAATTACATAACAAGGAAACCTAAGTTAAATCCTGTTGGATTACATATGCTCATACCAGAAATTGAATCTCGATAATTCCAGTGTTACTTATTCCAGTATTTCATATTCAATAAACAAGTCTAAAGAGGTTGTTTCTAAAGAGGTTGTTCCATGGTATCATACAAATATAATATTTACAAAATTAGTAAATCAAACACTACGTTAGGATGATTTCATGGGTCGGATGGTGTAGTAGTATACAATCCGGGCTGGCCTTCTA
>JAHYSP010004015.1:0-11617 GCA_019455505.1 Pleochaeta shiraiana
GTGTGTTCTCGAATGAAGGCTTATGGGGGAATTACTGATGGACAGAGGCCGTGGAGGAGGCATAGGAGGGTGTATACTACCTGAGGCATAGGTACATCTGGCCTGTAGGCAGAGAGGACCTACATGTTTTACATAGTCTAAGACTTAAATAGCACAATAAAATCAAATAATAAATAATAATTGTCGTTCCCTGTCTAGTCTATTGAATAGTAGGGTAGGGGTATACCCCTGAGACGATGTCCTGCCCCACTACGCCGAATCTAACCTAACCGCATGGTCCTAAGTCTGTACATTTTGTAAAAACCTAATTTTCTGTGGATCTCAAAAAAGATGGCTAAGCGAAATCAATTTCGGACATTCAGAGTAAAACTATCCCAAATTTCGAAGATCTAGTATGGCATATTAAGCTTTACACCCCCTCACAAAGATCCACAAAAAAAGGTTTTACAACAAAAATGTACAGACATACTATGTCTGTTTGTAATACTTACAAAACTGTGAGATGCATCCATATCAGTCAGGGTATGATGCTGGATCTAGTGTCGATCCTCTTTGAAATCCATTTTTGGAAATATATTCGGACACGATAGAAAAAAACTGCTTATGCGCCTCAGAAAAGTTATGCCTTGTTTTTGTGAATTGGTATGGAAAAGGCCCTGCTCATATCCATTTCAGCCCCAGTATTATACCCTGAAATTCATTTATGCATCTTACAGTTTTGCAAGTATTACGGACAGACATAGTAGTACTCCCTCTGTACAATTTTGTGGTAAAAACTTCATTATTTTGTGGATCTTAGTGAGGGGGTGTAAAGCTTAATTTGCCATACTAGATCTACAAAATTTGGGATAGTTTTACTCTGAATGTCCAAAATCGATTTCCAATCAAGCTCTACATCATTTCAATTTTTGAACGATTTTGCAGTTATAAGTTATACGCTATGAAAATTTTCAAGTTTTTTCTACCTTGTCGTCAATCTAGGTTATGCCTATGGTGGGGAAGCAGCAGGATTTAGGGCAAGAACTGTGAGTAATACAAATCTTTTTATGAACAAACTAGTAAAAAAAAAATAGATATCCTGAATAGCCATCACTATACTTCATGCCAGTGGTCGAGGAGCAGCAGTTTATTGGACAAGAGGTGAAGCAATTCATAGATCATACAGGGTAAGTACATTTACCAAGAAACTATTCTCACCATTTAGTAGCAACTTCCACTAAGGTATGCCCCATTTTGAAACCCTCATCATGCGGAAAACCCACAGTTGAACCTGACAGAAGAAATATTAAAGAATTTCAAAACGACCAAGCATGATTGGGCAATCATTATGTCACTTTTATCTGCTAGTTTTTCCGTCGCGAATGTATGTGGGATGTTGAACTTGTCCAAGAGATAATTTTACTACGCCAGGATCTAACCTCAAGAGACTGAAAAAATTAAGCGTGGCAGGAAGCCAAAATACTCAGAAGAAAAGGCAGCAAATTTGATCGCTTGGCTTCGATGACATCCTTCTCATCGACTCATTCCATCCATTGCACCTGAATTAGAGCTTAATCGGTGAGTGATGAAGTCGACTCGGACGGCGCTTAAGTCACAAGGTTATGTTAGACGGACTTTAAAGAAAAAGGTTTTCTCTGATGCTATTCTGAGTAAGCAGGATCGATTAAATTTTGCTTTGAAAGATAAGAACTGAAGTCGAGAAAAACTTTAAATTCAGTGTTTTTCGGATGAATTCCGGGCATTTGATTGGGCTGATAGCAACAGCCTTGTGACTGTTCTTGTGGAAGGTGAGAAGGATGATATAATCGACCGGTACCGCCCCGAATGCTTGACCCACAAGTATAGCAAGTGTCTAGCTTGGATGTTTCAAGGAATGCTATACAACGGTAGCAAAGTTTTGGGTACATTGTGGAAAAGAGAATTTGGAGGATTGGACTCGACAGGATACGTAGAGCACATATTATCCCAAGTCCAAGTGTTTTTTTAACGAGAAAACGGATATTTGCCATGGTTTCAACACGACAATGCGCCATGTCATAAATCTATACAGATACAGGAGAACTTGGAGCGCCGTAGTATTACTAAGATCAACTGGTGTCACAAATCAAGTATCAAAGCATTGGGCATTTAAGTAAATGATGGTATTGTAATAATTTAATCATGGAGATTTAACTACAGTAAAGAACACAGATACCTATACATTTCTTCCCTCCTAAGCAAACCCCGTCTTAGTTGAGGTTTGGAAGGCAATTAAAGGTAATTAATTAGCAATATATGACATTGAGTTGAAAACTCAATTAGTGAAGTTACCGAAAGGCAACTTTGGACTTACTTCCTTTTGTTTACCGAGAGCCCGACCATTAAACCTGAATCTTTTTCGAAAACACGGAACTTATGAATGATAGATATGGGATCCCTCTCTTCTAAGGATATGGAAGAGCTTGCGCTGACTAGTCTAGGCTACAGGCCTCCATCGGCTTTCTAGCCGTCACAAATGGCCAGCATACTCTCCTGATTTGAACATCATCGAGCATGTCTAGGCCAAAATGAAGAGATATACACAAGATCACTACTTTAGGGTAGGTTATGATGCCCAGAAAATAAGTCTTGTTTATTTCCTTCAGATAACTCAGGAGGCTTGGGATGCAGTACCAGATGATTTAATTATCAATTTGTATGAGTCATGGTGGGATCGTTTTGATGCTGTGATTCCAGTCGAAGAGGGTCCGATCAAATATTGGTGTGATGATCACTTTCTAAAATAACTGGCTCTCTCATTTAACTTGACAATCTGATATTTGTTTCAAAAATAATTCGTAACTCTAACCTTGCAGTTCGATTTTCGATTTTCGATATTCGATATTCTTTATTGAATGATTTGATACTTTGAAAATCAAGATTTGTTCCAACAATTACTATTCGATAATCCGATTTGGTACTCTTGTATTCGAAATCTGTTCCATAAACTGTGTTTATTAATTTAATTCGACACTTCGTAATTTGAGATTTGATCCGGAAAATTATGTTTTAGTATTTAACTTGGTAATTCGATATTTGGTCTATTGGATTTAAGCCAGTTATGNCGGGGATGTCCGACAATTTAAAAAGGTAAACTAGAGATTGTGGAAAGTTGCTTATCCATTGGCCCATAATTTTAACGCGTTTAGTACTTGGTAAACTTCGGTTCCTCTGAAACATAAAAACTAGAATCTTTAAAAAAAACTATTGGTGGACGAGACTCACTAAATACTAAATATTCGTTTGTTAACGAAACTCGAAATATCCGAGAAGTCTGAGAGACAATTGGCAGAGNGTATACTTGCTTCACGGAATATTGTGGTTTGTTTCTATAAGTATTGGAAGGTCTTGAAATGTGATATCACAAGTTTTGAAAGAAGTCAGGTTATTTGTTATGGAAGATCTTAATTCCTCTTCTTTCTATTCTATTCAAGTTGAATGTATGGAACAGTGAGTTGGTCACGTGATCACAAGGAAAAGGTCTATCTATATCTAGCTAGTTTAATTATCCGACAATAAGATTTACTTTTTAGGACAGCTAGCTCCCTGTAAATAGCTGCTCCATGGACGTAAAATGGAAAACAAACAAACAAACAATAAGATTTACATGATGGAATTTGCATATAAGAATGACTTCGTTCCAAGGAGTTGGATCTCCAGCTTAGCAATTTTTGTTAATATCTACTTATAAATTTAAATTTCTTACATGAACACCCCTTGAGATAATCTACTTTTCAATTCCCAGTTCACCGACCTCCTCGAGCTGAACCTCTACTGCCTTCGGGCCTAGAAGTAGAATGTAACAATCACATCACTTTTAATAGCGCCTCAGTGGTGACTTAAAACTCTGAGTTGATCATTTTGGCTACAAATTTTAATTTTACCAAATAATTAGAGTACTTCCAGTCTTCGGAAAACTCAAATCTTTGTTAAAATTACGCTGATTAGTTGAATTACAGCATAAATTCATCGTACACGTAACAAATATGTAGAGGTTAGATAAAAAAAATCACCAAAAAACATATTTTCAAGATTCAATAAACTAAAGGAATCATTTCTTATTTTGAATACGCAGATTCTTTAAATTAAGCTCTGTCACATCTCCAGCAAAATAAATGAAAGAAAATGCCTTTATTTTAACCACGACAAAGTGTCGAGGACTGGTGGAGTGACAAGGATCAGACAAGGGATTTAAGACTCAAGATCGACAAGTATCAAGGTAATCAGACTTCAAGGTGAGGCAAAGGCTAGACAAAGACAACAATTAATCAATAGTATTGAATTGCAAAGATTATATAACAGGAACAATGATTCTTCAAGCAGTGACAAGAATAGATACAAGACTCAGATCTAGAGAGTTCCGAGTTGGTAAAGAAGGACCTCTTATATATACACAAGCTCTATCAGAGTTCGTTCTTGTTAAAGCTGTACCAATTATGCAACTCGATAGAACAATAAGGAACTTGATAGAATGATAATTCTTGGAATTTACAAGATCCAATAACCCATGATATAAGGATAGAAGCAAATAGAACTTGATAAAAACTAGAAAAGTTTCTCAGAACATATTTGATTATATTCAGACAAAACTGATTGGAGACTATTTTTCTTCAATGAAGATATGTCAGCATCACGTAACAGTACCTTGCCTGATGCAGGTCAAGCCAATCACGTGATGTGACTAAATCCCGGAAAGTATGGCAACTTCTGACACAAAGTTTACCATGTTTACAGCTTCCATGGGTTGTTTTTTGTGTCTGTGNTGCAGATCTGGCGCTAAAACAATAATTCTGATTTCTGGTTAATGTCTCTCCCAACATCGTCACCTTCTTTGTCTCTTAACATCACAATAATCTATCTCTACACTTCGAAACTTTACCAGTTTGAACATCACAAATCAAGACATCCATTCATCCAGAACATTAATATAGGACATGAATTTTATTTTCACTTAAAGGTATAACGATGAGTTATGAATCAAGTTACCATTAAGTCCAATTTTCCCTAAAATCCCCAAAAATACATTTGGAAAGATGAGTTCTCAATCTAAATCTCAAGATACACGTCGACCAAACCTAACCAGAGATCAACATCAACGGAGCTTCACGAGAGGAACATCATTCCGACCGAGTGACTACCTTGATCTTCCGACCTAAATCCGAGAGAATCTGTATGGAACATAATGAAAAAGTTCGTTCAGTTCAACTATCCGAATCTTGATGGAAATCAGCGGTCGCAAGAAGAGCTTCATTGGATTGCGAGAGTGGCCTGGGATTCTGTTAGGTTGGAACAGCTTCTCGAACTTATTAATACTGTGCCAGAAGGGGTGTAAATTTAGTAGTTGTCATGTCAACACTGACTGTCTATTTATAGAGTATTCCTCATCTTGGAGGGTTCCTAGAGAGATCTTTTCACAGAGACTTCATCATAAATTTACATACTTGAATTTATTATATTTGCATAGAAATTAATTATTTTCATTTTTTTCTGGTGATCTGCGCAGGGATCCCATAAACCTCTATTCTCAAAGGCTTTCATACCTTTTAAGAGAGTGATTTGAATATGTAAACTCGTGTCGTTTCATATCCTTTATTTACATCATCCGATATTCAGGATTTGATAAAATCAGGAGGTAATATAATGTCAATATCGTCGATTGATACACACATCCAAGATAAGAGTATTGTTGAAATAATAATAGGAATACAAAACCTGTCAATTGACGAAGTGATTCCATCGATAAAAATGAGTCAAAACTATTCAGATTGTGCAATTTGCGGCGGGTTTGATGGGCAAAAAGTTACAGCAGGTCGATGGCTCTCAAGACTTGATATGGACCTGAAGAAGTCTTCACTTCTTGAGCCCATAGATTTCTTCGAAGCTGTAGATATTTTAGTCGATGATAAAGCAGCCAACTGAATTGTTACGCCCACCAGATAGAGGAGAGTTATTGATAATAAAAAACGCTAAAGAAAAGACGTCTATGATTTCAAGAAGTGTTGGAAATTATGATGAAATATAATTTCAAAATATGACCAACAAGATTATCATAGGGCTGGTAAGTGGCGTTGTGTTGTTATGGTTATGAGCTTAAGGAAGTAGTACTACGCATGCTGACCTTGTCAGCTGAGAATAGAAGTCTTATATTTATTTTCTAAAAGGTTTTTAATGCAGATGATGACTATTGAAGTGGGTTATTTATATTGAGACATGAGTGCGAAGCTCCTATTTGTACCTTTGTGCGGCCGCTCCTCGGCTAATTCAAGCTAATGACAATAATCAAACATGTCAAACTCATGGCACGTGATATTACACGTTCGCTGGAATACAACACCATATTACGACATGTGTTCAGCCTCGCCAATTATTTGGGTCACGCCACCCTTGAGAATCTACACCAGCCATTGGGAAATTTATCAACAAATTGTTATAAAACTAAAGTGGATGTTTGTTCGGAATTTTCGGAGGATTAGGATCACCAAATTCGGCTCTACACATATATAGTTTACGACTGCTTCAATTGATTCATATCTAGAATGTATATAAATATATATCTTTTGTACTTTTTGGTTTATGGTTTATCGTCCTTATGGAGTCTAAGACTATCAAGGACAATAGATCATGAGTACGTGATTTAGATTAATTGGACACTCACACTCAAACAGCATTTGCGAACACCACTACGAGAAATGAAGTTGCCTCCTGTGCTTCTCTTCCATGAATATCCCATCAAAGGGAAAATTCTCAAAAAACCTTTGGTTGTTCAAGTGTACCTCCATCATCGTATACATTTCACTCCGTAAGAAGGTAGGGTCTACTGGATTCGAACCAGTGTCTCAAGTGGGGCAGGTGTCAAGGCTACCCAAACTCTACTTAGAAGGCCAGCCCGGATGGCATACCACTACACCATCCGACCCTATTTTTTGTACTTCAAATATAATAAAAAAATATCTTTACTCAATTGATATTTAATAGAGAAATCGAGAGTTCTATTACTATCAACTATTCTTTTATCACATAAAGCCGTATCTAATTCTCTGCGAGACATTTCCTGTGAGAGATTCCGTATACGATTTTAACAAGAAGACTATCTGTATACACTTCAAATCAAATCACGAGCAAACGGATCCAAACCTATAGTCAGATTTACGAAACCTTTCTCAGGAGCCGAAAGAGTCACTCCAAAATTACTACCAACGAGCATTAGATATCTTGAGCAGAAGTCACTGTCGAGATGAGCCATTGGCAAGTTCTGGTGATGAATGTCTTAATCCTCTCGAAGCTGTATTTTTGTCAGGATTTATAACGTCCTTTATTGATGGAATTAATGATCCAGAGTTACGCTCCAACGTCCTCTTGAAGTGCAGCAATACGTATAAACGTCTACATGGTGCGTATGAGGCAGTCAAAGACACGCAGGATTCTATGAGAAAGTTTCGAGAAATCGAAACACGTCTTGCCGAAAAGCGTGAACTAGAACAATTCAGGGAAATGTATTATCAAGGTAGAAATTTTACTACAGCCTCTGCCAGCTTTAATCAACGATATCCTACCAATAATCCAAATAACTATCAAGCAAGACATATCCCATATCCGAATCAGTGTTACCAGCCACCATTAAATATATATGAACGAAGTACATCCAACTATCAAACTCAAAAGAAGTCTTTAAATACTCAATTTGAAAATCAAAGTTTCGAACATAAAAGAGTAGATAATCGCGCTCCTAAATTTAGCAACAGTCAACACTCCAATCCTAATGGTCAAAAAAATTACAAAGTTAGTGACAGTAAAATTCTCCCACCAAAGACGATATCAAAGAACCCAAATGTTAATGGATCTCGATTATGGAATAAATCTATGGGACCCATTTGTGCACGGTGTGGTGAGGTTGGTCATGCAAGTCCAAAGTGTGATTCATACAGCACGTCAAAACTTGAAAATTGGGAAAAATCATACTTAAAAGAAATGGTTTTTTCGATTGATGCACAAAAGTGTATGCTTCAGATAAACGACTCACAACCACAGAATGGAGACAGAATTTACCGTAATGTTAATTGGAGAGAAAATGCTGCTCCTGAGGTCAAAGAAATGAGTTTTGAGCAGCTCGGTAGCAATAACCTTTACAGTGAATCATGTGTAGTTGGATTAGATAACCGACACATGGAATCCATGAGGGGAAATTTTAGTAAGGAAAATTCTGAGTATCCATCACAACATAACGATTGTTCGTTCGATAGTGAGACTGTTGAGGATTGTAGAAACCTTTTTAAACTGGCGTCCTATTTCAATGAGGGGGGAAACCCTTGGAAACATACAAGAATAGATATTGAAGATATATTAAACGAGGAAGAGCCTGTATCGTAATCTGCCAAAAAAGTTCATAGGCGAGGTCAAAGAGCACTCAAACATCTTCGTGAAATTGTTGGTCGATCTGGTAAAGGGCCAATCAACTACACAAAACTAGCTGAAGAGATCAAAGTTAATGTATCATTACTAGATGTCTTTCAGATGTCTCCGGAATTGTCTAGAGAATTCCGAAATATCTCTACTAGAATTGTTCCCAAACGTGCAGCTAAAATGGCTGGTGCAAAGGTAGTCGGAGGACACAGAGTAGTAGTAGATCAAGAAATACCTGGTGACAACTCAAAAGGTATTAAACATATTTTATCATATGTAAACATGGAGGAAAGAGCTTTTTGTGTTCCTGCTGTAATCAGAACCAAGAAGGGCGGAAGGTCTGTTGATGTGAGATTACCATCAACGGTAGCTCAAGCAGATACCGGATCTGATATGGTAGTAATATCATATGGGCTTGTAAAGTATCTTGATCTACCGATGAAGCTACCATCAGAAAATGGATTTAGTGGGCTAAAAATGAATGTTAATGGAACTTGATCACCACTTAAATACTTAGCGTCGTTCAGAATAAACGTCTTGGGTATATCCAGAAACGTTGAAGCCTTTGTTAGACCATGGAACGCCCAGAATGAAGAAGAATTACATCTGCTCCTCGGTTTACCGTGGTTACATGATGCTAACGCAAAGATATACATCAGGGACTCTATCATTGAAATTGGTGATCCAGATAGGTCTGAGAATATGTTACAAGTTAAGGGTCCAGAATTCACACAAAGTTCTCAGAATTAGTTAATCCTTCACCCTAAAAACTCTAAGAGTAAAGAGTTTAGAATGGATTGTTTAGATTCAAGCAGTGAAGACAGTGATGAATCTGAATCTGAATCAGATATATCCTTAAATGACGAACTTTTCGAGAATCCAACCTATCATCAAGAGCTTAATAAGAAACGGGTCACTTTTTCAAAATTTAGCTCAAAAAAATAGATCTATCAGGACAAGTCCTTAAACTGTACCAGAATTTGCGACCCTCGTATGAGTCTATGAAAAACAATGAATAAATTCCTTCAAATATTTCTGAAGATTTCGTATCAAATCACATCATATCACAGCCGCGTTCTCTACTATTAAATGAGCATGTCCATACGACAACATTCGACCAAATTTCACCTTCTTTTGTCGACACTCCTTTCACTTATTCTCAAACATCTTCTCCTCGTCTAAATTGTACTCTAAATCCCAAATTACTACATACTTAACTGAAATCCTATTCATCTGTTATCGGAGTATGTTCTAGGAAGTATTTTTATGATAAAAAAATAGATACACAAAGGCCAGAGAAACTCACTTGTTTATGCTCTAACAATGCGAAAACTAGCCAAGACTACTCAGGAGCAAAATCTGAAGATAGTAGAAAGACTGAGTTAAAAAACATAATTGGTCCTAAAATGCTTGTGAATAGGCGCCCTTCGAAACGTCCAATTAGCAAAGCACCGAAATCTGAAATTGATAGTTGGTTTCTTAAATCAAAAATCAAACTAGGACCCCTAGAACCAGATCAGCGTGACAAGATAACTAGGTTATTTTCACATAACAAGACTTAAACTCAAAGGAAATTTCTGAACTTCTCCCTATTGATCTCTACATTCACCGAGTTAGACTAAGGGAATGGACTAAGCCTTGGAATAGGGTCAAACAATGTCGATGGCCCCCTGGAAAGGAATTCTGGCTAAGACGCATTATCAATGACGGCTTAAAATGCGGTATTTACGAGAGAACTATTGAAGCTAATGGGGAATTATCAGATTGGAATGCCCAGGCAAACTTTATTGATAAATCCGATAACCCTGGTGAGTGGGATGAACCACGTCTCACGTTTAATTACCAAAATGTTGTGGAAGATGTGCCTGGGTGTTTTGTAGAACTTTCGTCAACTACCCATGATTATATGGGACACCCATCTCATAGATTTTTCCATAAACTGGACTTAAAGCACGGATACTGGGCCATTTCAGTTCACCCTAATGATAGGAAGTATTTTGCCTTCTCAGTAGCAGCTATAGGTCAACTACAGCCTACTCGAATGCCTCAGGGCTCAATAACTTCTATGTTTTCATTTACAGAATTGATATACATTATTTTAGGGGCTATACCCTCAACAGAAAAATTTGAAGGATGGGAATCATTCTTAGCGTCAAACACTCCTAATTCTCTACCCAAAGCTTCATTTTATGTTGATGACATATTCTCTGGATTCGAAGATTTTGACCAAGGTTATGATATTCTTGAGAGTTAATTGCTACCATGGCTAGTATGGGCTAAACTTAAACTGTCATTTGAGAAACTTGAGTTATTCGTTACGCAAACTGTGGTGCTAGGTGTATTACACAAGGCTGGTGGTATTTTAACGACTAAACCTGAATGTTGTGAGAGGATCAGGAACTGGCCAGTACCAAATAATACTACAGATGTCAGGAAGTTCTTGAGAGCGGTTGGATTCACACGGTGATATGTTAAAAATTTTGCAGAGATTAGGAAACCTCTTTCAAGATTAACTGGTAACGTTGACTTCACATTGGAAAGTAAAGAGCAAATATCATTTTAAATTCTTAAAGAAAAATGTGCAGAAGCTGTTGAGATGCACGGATGAAATTATCTTGACCCAGTAAAGATGTACACGGATGCTAGTTTATATGGAGGTGGATGTGTTATTACTCAAGAGAGAAAAGACAGCAAAGGAATCTTAACGGGAGTACCTCTAATTTACGACTCATTCACACTCAGTAAATCTCAACAAGGATATGGAATCTATAAAAAGGAACTTTGCTCTATTGTAGAATTTGCAAGAAAATATGATCACATGTTTAGAGGGCCTCAAACATCTCTTAGATTCACAGATCATAAACCATTAACTTGGTTTCTAAAGTCATCTGCACTAGACGGTATATACTCTCGTTGGGCGGCTGAGCTTAGATCAATAAATGTTAACATTGTTTGGATCCAGGGTAAAAGAAACATAGTAGCAGATTCATTGTCAAGAACTATTTTTCCAGATTCTGAATCCAAAATTTCATCCCTACAACAATTTGGGGAAATGTCCACAACAAATGAATTTGAACCAATATGGATATGGAAGGACAACAAAGGCGGATATGAAGAACTTCTTAGGAAGATAGGAGAACCAATTCATGACTCTGAATTAAGGAAATATTTCCAAGCAGAGCCCTCAATAAAATCTGTT
>JAHYSP010004038.1:1012-12416 GCA_019455505.1 Pleochaeta shiraiana
ATCATAGGGTGTTAACGGTTTCGTTTCTTCAAGGGTGACGGGGGTGACTCAGCTCGAAGTTGATTAATAAGTTGTGACTCAATCTTAGCTCTGCACACTCTCAATGGAGAGCTGGAGGTTCGTAGGGAACACCACGTACAGGTGTTGAGTCGTTGATCCCCCACAGGGTCTTATATTCTAACAGATATCCTCTCTGCGTCGCTGCACTCCCCTATTGCTGTCCCCATATCAAGAGTAGATGTACCCTTTCATATCGCTCCACACATTCTCAATAGGGTCTAAGTCGGGTGAATTAGCCGGCCAATTCATGGTACTGATGCCCTGGTTTTGAAGATAGTTCTTCGAGGCAGCAGCAAAATGACTCGGCGCATTGTCCTGTATTTCTTGTGGACGAATTTACTTGCGACATTTCAAGAAATTTTAGTTTGAAGACGATTATGGAGTTGATGATGATGATGATGATGATGATGATGATGATGTTGAGTATGGGAAATTAGGAGAAAGATGGAACGAGGTAGAAGTTTCGGAATTGTGCAGCTGACGAAGCAAATTAACCGAGAATATTATGTAAAGCACTGGGATCGGCCCCTGAAGTAGCTGGGATATACCTCGAAAGACCTCTATAACAGGGTCGAATTTTATGGCCTGCTCTGCATTTACCAAAAAGGCTAGGCTATAAGCCTAGTCAATATTTTCAAATTACCCTGCTCGACATTTATGCTCAGACATTGTTACTTAACATGATAGGAGTTCCACTGAAATTTTTTTTACTGAGACCAGGCTCAATTCAACTTTGATTAATGTGGAAATGTTGGAATTGATTGATCGGATTGTGCTAATGTAATCCTGGGCAATTTAATAAATGTTGGGTCGGATGGCGTATTGGTATGATATCCGGGCTGGTCTTAGTAAAGTTTGGGTAGCCTTGACACTTGACACCTGCATCACTTTGTTAAATTACATAGAAGTAGTCGATGGATGCAAATACTGAAAAATAGAAAAGTAGAATAAATCTATTGTGTATTTGAATATAAACATGCGTCAAGGTGCATGTAGAGAGAGGATGTATAAGTTTGGAGGTAATATAATTTGAGAGGTATATCAGGATCACAGTTGGATGAAGATGATTTAAGATGATGATTTCTTGTGTTTATAGGAGGTAAGGTCTTTAGATAAGTGTAAGAAATGTCTCTTTTAATATAAGAGTCCTCTGCTGTTTCTTTTCAAATACTCTTCTCTTCTCTTCATTCTTCTCTACTCTTAACGAGATTTATCGATCAATTTTTCAACAGTAAGAACTTATTTATAATTCCCAGAATGAGGACGTTATCGGAGGCTCAAATTGCCTCTATCAACATTTTGATAAATAATGGCAAATCATTAAGAGAATTTGCAAAATTTTATGATGTGATAGGACTATAGTTGAAAGATATTATAAAAAGACATTGATGCAGGCACTGAAACTAAGTCTGAGACGGCCAAGAAATCTGGTGCCTCAAGTCAAGCGAGGTACTGCGCACTTGATCATAATTATCGGTCTTGAAGCAGCCGTTGAGGCTACAAAAATGTTAACTCAAGAAAGAAAAGATAAGTTCTAGGCATGAACTGTTCGGAATGCTTTAAAAGAGCAAGGTGTGAAAGCAGTTATAAAGATAAAGAATCCAATGCTCATACTGACTCATCAAAAAGCTTGTTAATATTGGGCGTTGATTCACAAGAATTGGACTACCGATGGCTAGAAAAGAGTGATCTGGTCTAATGGGACCAAGATCAATACAATGAATAAAGACTTTATCAACTATTCCTAGTTTGCCGATTCAAAGAACCTTTGCTCTCAAGTTGTGGATGGTTTCATCAAGCTTGAGGGCGGGAATATTATGATTTGGGGCAGCATATCTTGGTTTAGTTTGCGTTATATGGAGCATGTCGTTAGTAGAATGAACTCAGAGCAGTTAATTAATATATTCCAAACTTTGATGCCAACTCTGGATCAAGTCGCGAACCATTCTGGGTCTTCTTTGAGAAATAAGGTGATTTTTCAGTAAGACAATGACCCCAAACATAATTCTGCGCGAAAAAGAAATTGACTTTCTAGTAATGGTGTCACGAATATGAGTTGGTCGTCTAAATAACCTGACTCTAACCCAATAGAACATCTCTGGGGGTTGATTAAACAAGAACTTGGTGTGTATCCTGAGATCCCAAAAAGTATGCATTAGTTATGAGAAAAAGTTGGAGAAGTATGGTCCAGAATAGATAAAGAAACATATCGGTCACCTATTCGGAATATGTAACCGAGGATTCAGGCAGTATTAAAGGTAAGAGGAGGCCATACGAGGTACTAAAATGATAACCAAAAAATAGGTGAAATAATTGGAAATGCCAAAACCATCATATCACATGCTATTATTAGAGTTTTTGGTTAAAAAAAAAGCACCAACTTCTAGAGAAATGATAGTAGATTATTATACAAATTTAATATTTTATTTTTCATGTTAAGTTGTTTTTTATTTTCAAAATTGTCAGAGCTATTGATTTAGTGTACCACTTTTTGAAGCTACTGTATATTAGGGTGTCTTTCTTTCCCTTCTGAGCTTCTCCCTAGCTTCCCTCCTGATTTGAGGTTCAGGTTGAATCACAAGTCGTGATAGAATATCAGAAAAGTCTGAATGAAGATTTACTACCGCGAAGAAGCCTAGCCTAGCTCTCAAGAATCGCAACGGATGTAGGGAAGTCGAGTATCTCATACGCCTTGAAATGCTCTCCAGGCTAGTAAGATCGGAAGATAAAAGAGAGGAATTTTGATGAATTGAATTGCGCCGATAAATTACACATTAGGGTCTCAGACTTTGCTGTCGTAGGGGGTTAGAGTACGTTCAACAAACTCATGAGCATCCTCCACCTCACCAAAATTACAATAACTCAAAAATTTTCAACCACAACTCCTCGATCAATTTGGCAGCTAAGCATGCAAAAAATATATATAAATGAAGCCCAAACATGCGTAATCAATATTGTGCATACTAGCCCTTTCATTTTCGTAGCAATTTGACACGTTTTGGCATAGACTTGATAAGCTTTTCGATCAGTTCTTGTAGTACTGCATGCCATACTTCTACAATCCACTTTTTCATTTTTGATGTCAGCTTGATATTTTTTAAGGTGATATATTTCAGGGTATGGTCGATGCAGTATAACCTTCATTGCCTTCTATACATGCTCGATTGTGTTAATATCGGAGCTTTTCCCAGGCCAGTCGTTCACCCACTTACCGTGCTCTTCGAACAACTTCTTGGACACATTTGACACATTGACACATTTATTCTTGCATATTTTTTGTTAGAATCACGACCCCGATTCGAACTATGGTAGAAGAACTTCTTCTAAGAATTGTAGATAGCATCGCGAACGCGAATTTATAGATGAGGCCGTGCATAAATGTTAGTGGGAACCAATTTTACTTCCTCTCGCCCAGTGTAATTATTGGAATTAATTCTTCGTAAAATATTAACGGATTTTTTCTTCAAGAATGAAGGGAAATAACTAAGCTCGTAGTTGATGAAATAGGTTGTGACTCGATCTTAGCTCTGCAGACTCTCACGAGAGAACTAGAGAGAGGTTCGTAGGCGACACAACGTACAAGTGATGAGTTTTCAACCCCAAAATTAGAAAATATTATGGTGTGTTTTATTGACCTTTTAAATTGATACCCTGTTAGAGAGGAACCCATGTGGACTTCAAACAAACGCCTACTCAATTACTGTTCAGAGATGCTACGTTTGTTAATCACAGGCCTTTGTCGCACCAACGTTATATCAAAAAATAACTGTAGTGTCATATTTTTAAATCAATTGTTACATGCCATTACATGCAATAACATGATTATAATAGTTATCCAACTCGAACTCACCTCAAAATCTACCAACCTACTGTAAATACCTTGCCATAGTTGATACCATAGGTTGATAGTTTACGGCAGAAGCCAATGAGTCAGTAACCTGATGAATTCGAGTCAATGTAACCACAATCAATGCCAATTGGATATCAATGAGGGAAAAGTTAAAGTGAAACTTGATGTTTGGGTAGCTATTTAGCTTGATATATAGACCCTGATGGTCATAGCTAAATTACTAGCTAAATTGTGGTCAATTATTTATTTGTCGATAATCACTTCGCATTAGTACGTAGATCAAAACTTCCTCCCTCCATCGCACAAATGATTCTAACATTAATCTGTACAGAATAAAAAGGTTTTATTCTTTGGAAAGAATGAGATGGCTAAACCGAAGATCACTGTTTGTGAAAATCTATTTCATGACTATCCTATTTACTATTTGGGTTCCTTTCACCCAAGGGGAAAGCCGACAGATTCTGTATTGTCACCCAAATGATTGCAAACTTGATAATCCAAATAAAAGCCCTTTAACAAAAGATCCGTCGAACAACAGGTTCCGCTGCAGCCCTTGTTCTTTGCACAAACCACAGAGCGAAAAATTTCGAAACTTTCCACAATCAGAAACCGGCAAAAACATGGTTGGGTCAGGCTGTACTCTGCTAAGTGATAAAAGTGATACACTTAATTCAGTTACAAAAAATAAAATCAATAAGGTTAGGCCTAGAGTCAGGCCTCGAAAAAAGGACAGCAAAGTGGCTGAAAAAAAGAAAACGAAAATGGGAGTAAGGCGTTACAAATGCTTAGAATACACTAGTTTATCATCGTAACAATTGTGTTCCGTCAAGCATGTTGACACTGATAACTAAATTTTAGAATTAAAGGGCATTTTTATTTTCATCTCATACCAACTCCAATCTGAATCAGCCAAGCTGTGTAAATATCAACTCAACTGCATCAGACGAGTTAATACTTGAAGATAGTCATTATAACAACCTTTTGATGCTGTGTCGGATGGCGGTATGCTGTTCGGGCCGGTCTTTTAATAAGAATTTGGATAGCCTGCGCACCTATCCCGCTCAAGACAGAAGATCACTGGATCAAATCCAGTAAGACCATAAATTGCAGAAGAGTTCAAAGATATTGGAGGCATATCTTCTGGATAACTCAAGGCTTTGAGATTTTTCCTAGGCGGACTTCACGGTTGGGGCTCGAAAGGGGTGAAAGAATAAGTCACCTTACCTGTAGTGGTAACTAAAGATAAAATCCGAGATAGGAATGTCCAATGTAAATACTATATCACTTTCATATTCTACGACTGATTCTGTATCAAAGCTATACAGCTAGCTGCAAACGCAATAACCGATTTTTTTACAAAAACCCCCCTTTGAGACTATTTGATCCGTGAAGCATTAGCAGGCGAAACAACCGTGTTTACCTTCTGCAATAAAACTGTCGGAACTTTTACTAGGAACTCTAAAAACTTGTATTATTGAAGATTGTGAGCTAGATAGGAGACACAAGGCATGATGTTGACATTTATGGAGATAATAAATGAGGGACAGATATGTTTGGTAACTATTGAGAAGAAATAGATTTTCGGCCAATTTATCTATCCTGGTGCTACGAGAAGCTATACCCTCCCTTGACCTAGGTATGTCACTTAAGTATTGGGGTTTCAGTACAAATAGATGACAAAACCTAGGAGAAGGTGGAGCACGTATGCGTCTGTGTGGCCGCAATGCTGCCTTCATAAATCCCGTATCTTGATATGCAAACTAGGCGTACAAATACACACAACGCAACACAAACAATTTCTGTAAAACCAAACTACAAATCTTTGTACTAGCAACTTGTTGAAAAAAAATTAGATAGTCTGAATAACAATCATTCTTACAGTTTATGCCAATGATGGAAGAGCAGCAAATTATTGTACAAAAGTTGCATTAATTTGTAGATCGAGCTGGGTGTAAATGTATCAATAAACTTTTCTCATGATTTAACAACTACTTTGACTGAAGTTCCCCTCGATTTGGAACTCTAATCATGCTGTCAACCAACAGTCGAACCAGGTAGAACGACGATTGAGAATAGCAAAACCACTTAAACATGATAGGCCATAATTAAGTCTCTTTCCCAACTGAGTTTTCTGTCCCAAAAGTGTGTGAGATGTTAAACTTATTCAAGAAAAAAGTATGCTATGACCGGAACAAACCTCTGGTGCCTTAAAAAACAAAGTGGGGCAGGAATTCAAAAATATTAGACGAAAAGGTAGCAGCTTTGGTCGCTTTAATTCAGAGTCATCCTTCTTATCGACCCATTCCTTTCGTCGCACCTGAATTGGAGCTTCATCAGAGTGAGATGAGGTGGCTCCGGACGGTGTTTAAGTCTCCAGGGTATGCTAGATGGATTTCGAAGAAAAAGAATTTATCTGATTCTTGTAGTACTAAGTGGGATCGACTGAATTTTGCTTTGCAAGGCAAGAACTCGAGTCAAGAAAAGCTCTATAGACAGTATTTTTCGAATAAAGTCTGGGCCTCTAGTGGGGCTAGTAGTAAGGGCTTTGTAACGGTCCTTGAATAAGGTGAGAGTTATGTCATAATACTCGAGTGGTACCGTCCCGAATATTTAAATCACAAGTATAGCAAGCGTTCACCTTCGATGTTTGATTGAATGTTGTAAAATTGGAGAAAAGCTTTGGTTACATTGTAGGAGAGAGAATATGAACAAATGAGCTCAATAGGGTTTGAAGAACATATCTTATCCCAAGTGCAGTTTTAATTTTCTAATGAAAGGATGAATGGACATTTACCGTAGTTCCAACATGACAATGCAACATATCATAAGTTTTAACAGACGAGAGGAGATCCTGGAGAGCCATCAGGCTTCAACGATAAAATGGTCAGTATACTATCCTGATTTGAATATCATCGAGAAAGTCTTGGCCAAAATGAAGAGACAAATATAAGACTATTCCATCATGGTAGGTTATGATACCCAGAAGATAAGTTTTGTTGATCTCCGTCAGATGATTCAGGAGGATTGGGACGCAGCTCCAGATAAATTATTAACTGATTTACATGAGCCATGATAAGATCGTTGCGATACTGTAACTCTTGCCGAAATGATTCCAGCCAAGTATTAGCTAGTTGTGTTTGCATGTGAGCTGTGATCTACACCATTCCTAATAATGCTATCTTATTGCAGTTAGAGGTCAAAAATTGACAATTTATGTAAATCACGTAGTCATGATCTCTTGTTTTTTATATAGTCTTTGACTCCATAAGGACGTTGTTTAAAAAAAAAAATGAGTCTCGTAGTAACTAAAGAAGGTAAAATGGTCCTGGAAACAGCAGCTATTCTAAAAAGGCCAAACTCATCTAGTTAGAGCTACATCTAGAATTAATGGCAGATTAGGTTTCCAAGATGGGGGTCAAACACGTTATTTCATGCAGTTGACCAACATTTGAGCCGACAATATCTCGATAAGATGAATTCTGATACACATTACTTGAGCTTAAATGTTTAAGAATTGATCATTTATCACTGATTTTCAAAACTATGGTTATTTTATCTTTAATTAATACATTTAACTGAATAGATTAGCTTACATTTATGCCGAAAATCTAAGTTTCTTATGAGGGATTCAAGTTGGTAAGGTAGGAAAGGTAGCAACGACGAGATGAAAATACTGTTAAGTTCTAATGAATCTACTTTTTTACCATAAAAGAGATGAAAAATTAAGAAGTAAAGTGAGACTAGATCAGAAATATTTTTCAGAAGCTCTATGCCAGACAATCCTAAATCCAAAAAAACTCAATGTGACACCATCACCACGCCAATCACCACGTACTCATGATATCTACAAAATAAAACAAAAAAAAAAGTTAGATCTTTACTTATCTGTTTCTCGTTCGAAGTAGTATAATGTAAAACATGAGTAAAGCTTCAATCCCGAAGCACCCCCAGCTTTCTGTGTTTCTCTCTTCGTGTTGTGTAGCACTACTTTTCGAGGATTGGCTGCTGGCCACATATTCTGCATTCTGTTTTTCGTAGCTATAACAACCCCTTTGAGCCCTCGAGTCTTTAAAGTATACCTTTAACCAATCAAACTTGAGCCTGAGTGTTTCTCTGGATTTTCTCGAAAATTTGGGACTTCTGGCTCCCTGATAAAGCAAGAATTGCAACGTTACTCCTTTTGAGATGGATTCTTGAAAGATTTTGATTTCAGGACTTCAATTTTAGAATCATTTGGATGGCAGTAGTAAGGCAATTTCATTAGGTTTGTTCCGAGTGAGGAGGTGATTAATATAGTTAAAAGAATCAATATGAAGTAGGTTTTCACGAAAATTAATATACGATAGAAACAACCCATTTTTTACCACGTCGTAATATCTGTATATAATTGTTAGATTTATGCTTCCGGGGTAAAGGTAATTATTTGCTTCACGTACTGATTTGAATTAAATGTCCATAACAAGAATTCAAGGTCAACCGATATCTCATGAACTAAGGCTAGTTCTTATATCCCTTAGTGTCATATATATATATATATATATATACAGTAGCTTAAAAAAGTGGCACAATAAATCGCTACATGTGATATCTTTGATGATAACTCAACAAAAATTGCATAAAAACAGATAATTCTGGTGTTTGATATAATTATTAAAACATTTCTCTATAGGTTTGATTATTTTTTTCCAAACATTGGGCCACTTTTTTGAGCATCATTTTAATATTTCGTGTGACCTCCTCTTGCTTTCACCACAGCTTCAACCCTTGATTCCATACTTCGAATCAATTACTGGCATAAGTTCACATCAATTTTGGACCAAAATTCATCCAGTCTTTCCTATAATTTATGCATACCTTTTGGCGCCTCTGGGTACTCGCCTAGTTGCCGCTTGACCACCCCATAGAGGTGCCCAATAGGATTAAGATCGGGAGATTGAGATGGCCAGCTCATGCTCGTGATGCCTTTAGTAGATAGCCAGTTTTTTGTAACAGCGGCCGTATGCTTGGGGTCGTTATCCTGCTGGTAATAACGTTGCTCCTGGTGGTTGAACCAGAATGAGCGGCGACTTGATACAAAGTTGGCAACAAACACGCATCGAAAATGTTTAATAATTGTTCTACATTCATTATACCGACGATACGATGCATATCACCGACACCAAACCAAGACATGCATCCCCAAACCATAATGTTACCACCCCTATACTTTATGGTCTCATCTATGACACCTGGAAAAAGGCTCTTCGAATCCACCACCCAGATGTATTAAATTCGTCGCTTTTAATTCTGTTAATTTTGGTTTCATCTGACCAGATCACCTTTTTCCAGTCGTCTCATGTCCAATTTTTGTGAGCTAATACCCAGTTTAGACGGGCTTTCCGATGGGCCGATGTAAGTCTTGATTTTTTCTCCTTTTTGATAGCTCTAAACCCTTGTTCCCTCAACGCATTATGAACGGTCTCTGTTGAAACATTATCCTCTCTTTCTCGATTGAGCTTTTTTGTAAGTTCCACGGCCGCTTTTGGTCAACCATTATTCATTAAGCGTGATATGCCTCGCTTATCTCAAGATGACAGTTTTTGTGGTCTTCCCATCTTCGACTGTGGTGTTTGACTTAACATCTTCTTACGATATCTTGAACTCGTAGTTTTACTGCGTCCTATAATTTTTGCTATTTCCCTGTTTGAATTTTCCATCATGAAGCAGAGCAGTGATATTGGTTATTTTATCTGATGATAATTTCCTCATTATGGGGTTCAGAAATAAGAACCAACTTTTTAACCAGTTTATTAATCGTAATAGTTTTGATTTGAGAAATTTTAAAAAGAAAAAAGATGTTGTGTAAATCCGGAAAGACAGGTCTTATGGCCAGCGATCGAATCTCACCTCCCACATATTTTAGAAATCGGAATTTTATTCCACTTGTTTCCATGAAATTCCAATCTGATTGCTTAACAGGTCAAGTATTATACCCTTTTACACAAAAGTATTCGATTGAGTTTTATCTCGCCACTAATGCAGTTATCACTTTGCCGCCGTGTCTAATCTTTACTACTGATCTAAATTATAGCTGGGAAATCGGTGAATTTGTTTTTCCATCATGATCCTCAGACAGTTTAGAGACTATGCTAGAAGGTTAATCGAAAAAAATTAGGGGTTTGGAGACATTGTTGGGATAAAAGCCAAAGGAATAGATTTTAAAATGATGCTCAAAAAAGTGGCGCAATGTTTGGAAATGCCAAGACCAAAATATCTTATGCTTATGGCATTAGTTTTGTTAAAAAAATAATCAAACCTACAGAGAAATGATTTATATATATATGTAAACATTTATAATTTATAAACATAGCATAAGGGTTCAGTATTAAAATAAAAGGATTCCTTGCTCCTCAACTGACAAGATCCAATTTCTTTCATTTGTTACTGATATTTACCAAAACAGTCTTTCGTTGATACTGCCTTGACTCGCATACACTATCATACTGATTCGGTTATTTCATCCCATGGAGTAAAGTGCAAATCAGTTAAGGGTACCTATTAGAAATTCAGAATATTTTTTGCGCATCTAATATCTGTAAATCATAGATATGAACATTGAGATCATCCTTATCGTCAATGCGCTTTCGTTGTGCATAAAATCGACGTTGGCGTATATTCGAATTTATATCACCTGCCAAGATATTTTTAGGCATATCATATTTAGTCACATTGGATTCGGACGATTTTGGTGATTTTTGCGAACCAACACGTTATGCGACTTAACTATCTATATTCAGCACCTCAATATGAGTACACCACGTCGAAATTCGGGTAATATTGACCCAGATATCATTTCCAGGGTTGAATTTAGTCCAAAGTTTTTGAGGTAGAATAGTTGGGAAAGCTGAGGAGAGTGCAACACCTGCATCAATTGCAAAGAGTTTCAAGTTGCTCGATGCGACGATTCGTACGACTATGCGCCGCGACTCATCACGCAACAACGTTATATCTAAACCACGTACAGGGCACGCGATCAAATATTCGGAACGTTTCAAACGTTTTTAATTCGCCTTATACGCCAATATCTAAAAATATTGTACTCAGGCACCCGCGAAGCTCCTCAATCGAATATATGGGACACAAAAACACGCAGTATCCTGGAGCCTGTAGGTACAGCACATTTGCGTTCAAAAAGCGCCCTTTTCTGTCAAAGTAAACAGCTAACAAAAGGTACGATTGGTGTATTGCACGTAAGGATTAGACCTTAGAGGACTTTCAGAATATCTATGGTGAGAGGAAAGACAAAACGTGTTAACAAATTGTAAATGAATATAGAAAAACTAATGAGAGATTCTACTCCTATATATACATGAAACTCTCTTGGCATTTAGTATGATTCATAGCATTACTATACCTTGGAAGGAACATCATAGAACTACACAGAACTACTTCGAATTGTATAGAATAGAATATGATAGAAAACCAAAGATAATTGGTATTAGTATAGAAGGTAAT
>JAHYSP010004076.1:20849-34339 GCA_019455505.1 Pleochaeta shiraiana
GCGTAGCTGAATCGTGAAGTAGTGTTTCCGCTTCTCATTGGTTCCACCATATAAAGCAGAAACAACAATGGAGAGATAGGTGATCCCTGAGGCACCCCACACACAAGCTCCTCAGGCCTTTTCACACCCCCTTGAAAGCAGACTTGAACTCTGCGATTTTCTAGAAATGATGAAGTCCATCGTAGTACTGATTTGGGCCATCCTTGCGATTCCATCCGCCATATCAATCTGTTATGAAGGACTGCGTCAAAGGCTCCTTGCACATCGAGCGTAACAAATGTTGAGGCCCAGCCTTGTGTCTTAGCCACTTTATTATCATGCAATACACACGAAAAAAGATTAGTCGCTGATCGTTTAGGCAGTGCTTCAAATTGTTGCCAACCGACAATATCCCAAGCAATGGCAAGATGGGACATTATTTTAGCGAGAAGCCTCTCCAATCCTTTGCCTAAACAAGACAGTAAAGAAATTGGTCTCCATCTTTTCACAGACGAAGGATCACGCCCGGGTTTTGAAAGAAAGACAACTTCCGCTAGCCTGAAACAAACTGGATGGTATCCAAGTCGAAGACATGCACGAAAAAGTTGTGTGACTAGAGCTCCTAAATGATTCCAACAAGCTGCAAGTAGTTCAACAGAAATCCCATCTGATCATGGACTAGTATTCTCACAGCCAATGGTACAGGCCTGTACTTCATGTTCTAATATATCATCTGATCATGGAACACGCTCTTCTGTCAATGTTCAAGGTTGGAGGTCATCAGATGCCGAAAGTCGTGCTAAAAGACTATCACGTAAGACTCGAGTCCGTTCTGCTTGATCTAATATAAAACGCCCTTCATATCGAAGGGGATGACTGATGCTGACGTTTCGAGGAGCCTTCCACCACATAAGTTTGTACACATCCCGAGAGGATCCTATCTTCCCTACTCTAATTTTCTAGTATTCTTTTGCGAAGGCTACGGTGTCTCTGAATAAACTCGCCTTTTCACTGCGCTCAGATACTTCCACCGACTCTCGGTATTCTACATGAACAGATTTACACTCGACTGTCCACTATGGAGCATTTGTTTCACTTTTCTTGTTAGGCCACTTACAGACTGCTTTCAGTGCATTTTCTAAAGCCTAACTTTTATCCTGAGCGAACTCATCTATCTATTTTATTGTGCTTATTACTCTAAGTGTAGCAAGCTATTGCCTCATTACCTGAGCAAATTGTGGTAAATTTGCTTTCGATACTCAGAGTTTCCCATCAAGTGTTGGTGAATTTGCAGTTGATACTTTATGGTTGGAGACAAAACCACAAATGGGGAGATGGTCGCTGGTCATGCACGCTTCAGTACCGACCCGAGCCATAGTTTCACTTATATTAGTGAATGCTAAATCTAAGGTATTCCCGGCACGATATGTCGGTTCTCCTACTATAAGACAGTTTAGATGATGTTCCTCCGCCCATTTGTCTATTTCCTCGGCTAGTCTGTAATAACTACTGGCACTAGGTTGCCAGGCCCAGTAGACCGAGTTAAATTCACCTATTGCAATCGATTTTGAAGTAGGTGTCTAACTTAAGAGGAGTCGTACAGCTGTAGGGTCATGCGGTATCTTATAAACATTCAAGAATGTAATGTCATTTACCTCTACCCAGCAATAATCACCGGTGAGAGTGGGTGGGTGCTTTTGGACNNNNGCTCTTCATAAACGCAATGTGCCACCCTTCGAATTTACTATAAGAGAAGCTGGGGTAATATCGTTGTTAACATCGATTTCTGATTCTTAACTACTTTTTAACTCAATGTTAATATTATTGACTGAGGCAGCGAGTTCTTCAGCTGCTTTAGCCCGAAGTACTGCCTGATATTCTCTCTCACCTACTTGACGAAATGTTTTCAGCTGCTCTCTAGTAGGTACAACCGTTCGAGTGGGGCGAGCAAGACATCTGCGACTATCTGAATGGTGTGGACCTCCAAAATTTCTGCACTTAGTAGCAGCCATATAAAGGTCTTCAATGTGGTTGGTTGAGCCACAATTTCCACACGACGGTGTCCTGGAGCAGTTTTTAATGGGGTTATGGCCATTGCAACGTTTACAAAATTCTAATGGCTATTGCTTTTTGAATGGTCTTTTGATCCCAGATTCATCGAAAACTCTAAATCCTGCACGTGGAGCTTTTGAAAAATACGCCATCCAGATCTCGTGTGGTGCCTCTGCTTTATTTCTTCCGTATAGCTCTACATGGGCTGGTCGTATAGAGCAGATTCGCTCAATGTCATCAGTGAGCATAATATTATTTACTTCTATCTGTCCTTGTACTTTACGAATAGATGATGAAACAGTAGGGATGATTACTAAAATTAAATTGGTAGCTGGCTCAAGTTTTGCTCCCGAAAGGAAAAGACCGTTTCCTACATTAAGATTAGCTTCAAGTGCTTCGGTGCTGCATGGGCTTAAAGCAAATCCTGAATTAACGGGTTTTATTTTCCTAAAAAATGATGGTGATTTGACTAGTTTTTGAACTATCACTTCTCGAATCCCTGCTGGAGATAGTTTACGACACCCATGATCTTGTGGCAGACGGACAAAGAGTCTTCTGTCTAAGGAAGATTTAACTGTTAGCTTGTCCTTGTTTGACAAATGTTGAGTTGTTTTGCTCACTGAAGCTGCTAGCGCTTTATTGCTCAGGGTTGCCCGAGTTTTTTTCTGACCGTTACGAGACACCGTCGCCCAGCTCTTCACGCTTATCTGGGGTATCTTGGATAATCTTAGGGCCTCTTTTTCATTACTGACGTTTTTAGATGTGCTCTTCATAACTCGGGGGTTGCAACATCAACTTTCTTCACAAAATTCTTATCTTTTCCCAAACCGTAACCTCTTAATTTGCTTGGATGTGTATGTGAAGGAATTTGAGGTGGAGATGGTGCTGAGTCGGCGACTGCAAATTTGGCAATAGCCAGTCCAAGGTAAGCCTTAAAGGCTGAAGCTTATATATTTACTATCTCTTCCTCAAAAGTAGCCAGGTTACTATCTATGTTAGTGACAACAGTTGTACATATCAGCATGCGTGCATTCCATGCACTATCACGCAGCTGACGGGTCGCAATTACTTCAAGTTCTTTGGGAAGGAACGCGTTATCTATATCAGTGTTTTCGCTTCCATTTGGAGGAATCCTAGCTTGTATTGTACGTTTTGAGGGGACAGAAGGCTTGAGAATCTTTCTGCCTTCTATTATATTGTTTGGTAGTTGAGGAATTGACGGTGGTGAAGATGACGCGGTAGGGGGATGGGAATCGGGAATGAAGATGTTAGGGGGAGTTTGTGAAAGGGCAATCACAGGCACGATAATTCAATAAGGGACAAGTGGCCGAATACTGTTAATATTCTGAGTGAAGAAGATCTAACTATAGTGTCTCAACAAATATATATTTAACCTAGCTTACCTAACTGAGATCTACATCAACTTATAGGGGTATGGATATGGGCTATAAAGCTCCTTATCATCTTACCAAGATTTAAGGATCGGCGCAGCCCGTAACGGAATGAGGGGAAGTTGGTTGCTCGTTTCCGTCGGAGGAGTTTGAGATTTCCGGGAGATTTCCATTGAATCAGTCATCTTGAATGCATCTTTTGACAGTTTTCTATGATTATTGTCTTGCAGTGTTTGTATGATCATACTTACTACAATCATCTTCAATACGTGAATATCTTATAACTGATTTCTAGATCTTATTCATCAATTTAGTTTTAGCGACATTCAGACTAGAATTATTACTTGATAATGGAGTCTCAAAACAAATAATTTTGCTCAGCCTGCAAATGTTATCGCCTTACAAGCGAATTTCGAGTCAATAAACAAGGTAATCGATTGAAGACATGCTCCAAGTACGGAAACAAACGCTCTTTTCCCGATCTAGATGATTAAGATAGTTATATCTATGAAGTAGAAAATTTGAGTCAGCCAGTGAGTCATTTCTGCCCTCTCTTTGTTTGTGTCATCACCCTAATTTTATTTTCAGGGTCAGACCAGACAAATAAGTATTTTTTGCACCCTTGATCTTGAACATCTACCCGTTGGTTTTGGCCATTCACTTGAAGCTCAAAATCACTTGACTTAATTGAATAAAGCAATTAGCTTGTTAGTTCACCTTAGACTGGAGGCAGGGGGTCATAGGTTTCGCAAAATTAGTTCCAACAAGAATAAGGATGAATTTAATTACTATTATTCTTGCTGTCAAGATTCAGAACGTTGTGGAATGGAAAGGTATCAATGCAAAAGCAATTTGAAATTTCAGGTAAACCTGTTTGATCGACGGCTGAAAATAAGTTTTCAACATGATTATTATTCACCATACCTTGACATTCGGTTGCCAAATGAAGCTCTCGAATTTTTAAAATCTCGTTGCTCAGGACATACACCCGCTGAAATATTTCGCGATCTCCAGTCATCTGGCATTCCTAGTGTTGATATGATCGCCCAAAACCAGGCTTACTGTCAACGACAGTGTGCCAATTCCAGTATTTGGCGACGCTATCTTGACCAATTCTCATCAGCAATCAAATTTCTTTGTGAATCTGAAAATAATTACCAATATAGACTATTTACAGCGAGAAACCTACGTGGCTTAGCCATATATATACGCGGCTCCATGTCAGCCCTTGTATCCAGTGCTAAGGAATTGGTGATCGATGCTACGTTTGGAAAAAATAACACTGGTAAGGGTTTCATAGAATGTTTATTCAAAGGAGATACTTATACAATTGTACAATTCACCTAGGTATGGGATTATCTGCTGTTCTGGCGGAGCTCGGTGGTACAGGGTTTCCACTTTGTCACTTTTTTTTAGTTGTTAATGTGAATTATCAGACTTCAAAATCTGCGGTTTCTAGTGCAACTACTTGCATACTGGAGCAATTTCTTCAACCTCTCAAAGATACTAGTTATGACCCAAGTTTCTTCGGCTGTGACAAAGATAAGGCGGAGATTTCAGCAATCCTGTATTTCTGACCTAACACTACTATCCAACTCTACTATTGGCATGCCAAGAGGGGTACTCGAAAGAAACTTTGTGAATCTAAAAAGACGTTAACTCAAAAGCACTATTTACCTCAAAAGGTCCAAGATCTAGTACCTAAACTAGAAATCTGTTGGGGCCCACACTCAACTTGTCGACCCGACGGCGAACATCGCTATTGTCAATGTCGATGCGTCTCTTTGGGTCTTGATTCTGATGAACTCGGTAGACACGAGACTGCTAGCGTAGCCGAACATTAGACAGTGCTACGAATGTACAGCCAACACTATGATATGCACCCACTTATACCTGACCAAAACGGCACGTATCACTATGTTAGACAGATCCACATAGATTGCATCAATGAAGTTAATTCTTGGTGCGACTCTCGTAATTATTTCCGCCTATGGGCATACTTATACAATAATTGGTATGCCCCAAGGCAATGGGAATTATGGGTACGTTCAGCAACTCCAGAATTTTTACCAGTCCTCAAAACAACCATGATAATTGAATCCCATTGGCGAAGGATCAAGCACGACTATCTCCACCGATTCAGTCTTCCTCGGATGGACTTGGTCGTCTTGATTTTAGTTTCTCGTGTTTTGCCTGTCGCACTAGAGCGAATGAATGCAATACTCGATAAAAATCATCGAAAGGCTACCGCTGCGTGGAGAAAAGCCTTTAAACGCGAATGGAATGATCTGCATACATTCCATCTAGATCCTCAAAGTTTAGAGAGGTATCATACAAACCCACTAAATTGGGCATGTGGTTGAGAAATTTTTATTGAGTCGTTTTCTGCTCTGCGAGCACATAATAAGCTGCTTTAAGCAGGTGCTGAATACAATCTAGTTCTTCTCAGAGGTTCGTCGGAAAAGCTATAGCCCATTTTGGACTGAACAGCAGCTTGTTCTTCGCCTGGAAAAAAGGGTACTGGATGCTATGATACCCGGTGCTGATGAAAACGTTTTTGGATCCATTAATTACCTGAACGAGCGACCGGATGAAAAAAATAAAGAAGAGCCCGAGTGCTTCCTGGATATAGACGGAGAAGAAGAGTAGCAAGAGGTCTTTCATAATGGAGATCTCGATACTAATAGGCAAGATATTAATTCATCCGTTGTCTCTATTATGGAACTCGTACGCGTGCAGATGGAGCTTGACAATACCAAGTTCCTCGAAGAATTTATGAAAAGTAATGCTCAGTTTATAACACTACTCAATGAAATCCAATAGCAGAAGAGAAGGAGAACCATACCCAAAACGTGGTCTTTTAACAAATATCCTGCAAATATGTACTATAGGTAGCATTTTGTTTTAGATTTCAAACATATGAAAATATATTAGAGAAATTAGTTCGAACATTATAGATTTAAATGAATATTCAGTTACATTCCGTGATAGTGCTATTGCTTTGTTTACCAATTAGTTAAACTTTGGTGAGATCTGCAAATTTGTTCCATGATTAAAAAAACGACATTCTGAGGCTAAAATGAGAAATAATTCTATGGTTTGGGGTTATAACTATAATTGTTAAACAATCAATATCCATTGTGTCCCACTCAAAAATTAGTTAGGTTCTTTGTGACAATTAAATGTACTGAGAAAGGTCTTCAGACTATGTATATCTTACAATAACATGAGATTTGTAAATTCTACTGGTCATGTTTTTATTTATGAGTGTAGTACAAATGATTTTCATGTGATTCGTAAATGATCTTGGTTTGATTTGGTTTGGGAGGGCGTCACGTTGCCCGTAAAATCTTTGTGCAGTTTAAGAGACGCTCAGAATACCCGTCACAACTATTATTAATATTGTAATTACTATTTAACGGCAAGAAGGCTCGTGCGGAAGCTCTAGTCTTTGGTCCCAAAGTAGGAACATAAGCCGCCAGGGTGTAAGTCCTGGAGAATTACTTTACAATGTGTTACACAAACCACCAGCGCACTTCCATAGCTGCCAGAGTCAGATATCAGGAAATTGCTGAACCTATATCAAAAATTTCAACTATGGTTACTATTTTCTCTCATTTCCCTTTTTTTTTTATCTTGGTTCAGCTAGCCCCCGCGAAACGGAGACAGATGTCTTCGTGAAAGCGCGTCTTCTTCCACCATTCCATCAGAATTTTTGCACCTTCTTGAGTGCCTAGCAAAAACGGAATAGTAGTGCTTGGCGGGTCTGGAGGTCGTCGAGCAATTTTTTAGCTATCCTGCAGAAGAAGTGACCCGTCACAACTGGAGTTCAGCTTATGATGATGATACTATTTTACGGCTATGTGGGCCGAGCAACCATCCATTAGGAAATAGGACGTATGGAGGATATCTAGAATACATGATCCGCCAATCAACAACAATGCTCGTTCGGTGCCCAAATTTTCCCAATACCTACTTATGAGCCAGCTAGTTACATCGGGTCGAAAAGGTAGGAACGTATTCATCATGATCCTAAGGTCACAGGCTGAGGGAAAACCTGATGGGAAAAATCAGTGGGAAAAACCCATAAGGAAAACCTCAACCGTTCCTCCCGTACTCTTTTTCGGCGAGCAGCCGCAGTACCCCCTCAAATAAGCCATGTATGAATCTAACCTACCACTTTTTAGAGAGTCCAATCAGTACCTGGCCATTGTACCAGCAGCTTATTTTCATCGAATTTTGGTAGTTGGAAACATAGAGCCCTTCACTCTAAATTCCCTAGGTCACTCGTGGGTGATCTCGTCGAGGAGGGTGCTATGGGGTGGTGCTATAGAGACGAAGACGAATGACCCGCGGAGATGAATAGGGATCCTGAAGGGAGGAATCACGACTCTTCTTTGCTATCCCAGATATGCGAACACACTGAGTGTTTACAGTCGGCACCGCGTGAAGGTGAAAAGTTCGACTTCGCCGGCCTGGAGTTCAGCTTAAACTTCCCTTAATGCCTTTGCACTTTATTTTCTCACGTGATACTATGACTCATCTGCTGCACTAGATTGAGCAAAAGTTGTTAAATTACATTCTATATGCTTAAGATATTTTTCCCAACGGTTTTTTGTTAAATTTACAGTCATCTCGTTTTCAAGAAACTAATTATACAGTATATACTGGCTATAGTAGTGTTCAAAAAAATGTGACCAAAAAGATTCCCTTTTGCGCGAGAAATCCAGACTCCATTCAGATCAGCGGCATTGGTCCGACATTTTTTCTTCGATCTAAATTACCTATTCACAAATACCTCCAAGCATTGTAATACCAGTTTATTGTAGACATATTTGAATAAAGTTAAATGTCTACGTAATGAAAATTTATAATTAGAAGATTGATACTACTTAAAATTCATTTTTGCTGGAATTCTACATCGAGTCTACGTTTCCGGCATTGTTCGCCGTCTCTTAAGATTCTGTATCTCATCGAGAAGAGTTCGGTTGGTCGCTAAATAAATTTTGTTCCCAAAATAAACTTCAAGACACTAGAGATTACCAATCGCTTTCGATTCTTTAAGAAGATCTATGATAGCTTCCGTTAGAGAGAGAGATTTTCATAAACACTGAGTCGTCGCGTCTCGTCATTCTCATCTTTACCCTCAAGCTTAATAATGTCTTCATTATTCTCTTCTTCAACACTTTCCTCAAGATTAAGATTTTGTTCGCCGGCAGAATCACTACCGGAGCTGGGGTTACTTTCAAACATGATACTGGTCTGTCTCCTGTAGTCTGCTCGAAAAATGAGCTGGTCCCCCACCCATTAAATAATTTTCCTCTACTGATGAATATTCAAGAAGAATTCTAGTTGGTCTAATATTTTTTCGTAGTGACTCGGAATGTGCTCACATATGAGAAAACGACTCAACAAAAATTTGGAGCAAGCACAACTCCATTTAGATGGATTTGTTTGATAAATTACAAGATCCGGGGGTTCAACACTGCAGTCCTGTAAAAATTTCGATTGTTGCTTAAAATCTTTTCTCTATGCGACAGTGCCCATTCGAAAATTTACACTTAGTATTGCCCTCATTTTATAGCAATGATATGTGGAGCAACATGTGAGGTAAGAACCCACACAACTGAATCGATTTGTGATCGACTGTTTTGGTGCTAGTATTCATTCTTAATTCTCCGCCAAAAGGATTCGATGATCGTTGTTGTTTTAAGCATGGGCAAAGCGTCCGCATTGCTTGAGCACGCCCAGAGATTACAATGTTCATTGGAATACTGTCAAGGTTCAGATATAAAGTAAGAGGCATTTGATAGTAGGAAATGGTGGTTAAGATTCGATCTGCAGAAGCATCTACTAACAGACCACACATATCACTTATACATAATCTCTTCCTTAGAATAGTATTACCCTTCTGATTTTAGGGCCATCTTAAAATAACTCCCGTCCCAGATATCCTGTCAAGTATTACTTAATCCATAACCTAGGTAATACATATTTTTGGCACAGAATTGTTTCTTGTTAGTTTTGAATTTCTGACGAATCAAATCAATGCCTATTATTACCAGCATAGGCTACGGGCTAATCTGGCTTACCAGGCGTCACATATACCAATTATTAAACATATATGCCCAGAGTCAGAAAAAGCCACGAGCGTAGCACGGTGAATATAGTTCATTGATACAGTCAAAATGAATCTGCTCAGCTGAAATATATTGTCAGGATTGCTAGTTGTATAATATATATATGGAGATAACCCGAATTATAGTGTTCTATGATTCTGGTCTGGCCTTTTGGCCGAGTGCTTATGCATCTATCTCTTGCATTGTGTAGGATGGCAACCTTCAGCCTGAATACCCTTGCCCAAGCCTTGCCCTTGTATCGCTGTCTACATGCCGCTTATGACATATATGTACCTTTAGGATCTGGTATCATCGAATGCATACTGTAGTGGCGACAAAACATTTCCACAAATATATCTCGGTATTTTGAGTTATAGTCTCAATACTTCCAGATTCCGTGAATGTTGTCCTTGATGATGTGCAGTGACAACGGCTATGTGTGTGTTCAGTGGGTCGATGAATGGAGAGCAAACCCAAGTATATTTCCAGCTTTGGCACTAAGAATTTAGCCTCCGTAGGTCTGTAATCAGATTGACTTTTTATCTTTTTGTTACTCATCAGTTTATTTTACATGGCTTTCTTAGCATACCAGCAGCAAAGTTGAACACTCGTAGTGGTCCAAAATTGCCGAATGGCAGCGATTTCTGTCCTATCCTTGTAACACCCGAAGATTTTTGGATCAAATCCTGTGTTCTTGAGAAGTTGCAAGAGCTGCTCAAGAATTTTAGTTTCAGTGCCTGTTTCAGCAGGTCTATTTGACTGATTAGAGAAATTTCCAGCCAAGAGGAGGTAACAAAGTGGAACACCTGTCCCATCAAGTTCTGCTAGTAGTGCAAACGAGTCCATACCTATAATATATTAGTTTTCACAGAACATTTTTATCAGAGTGTTTGTCGAGATCAAGAGAATAATTTATCTTCCTCAAGGATGCTTGAAACATCATGAAACAAGCAAAATGTTAAAGAAAATTTTAACGTTATTTGAACTATTCGTTCCATATGTGGCATCAATCGCTTATTCTCTCGCCTTGATTCCTAGTTCGTTAAAATCGACATCTATTCACAGAGCCAGTCCTCGCATGTTACCAGATGTAATGATGGCATGTCGATATCCGCTTATTGAATCAAGGAGCTTAGATGGGGAAATCAATAAGTCTGGGTCGAAGTTCCATATGGAAGCATTAGCTTGCTGCCATTGATAGTTTAGTTGGTGTTGAGCGGCTTTATTGGCGCCCTGAATGTCAGAAGATTGAAGGTCACGGTAAATCTTAGAAGCGATTTGATCTAAACAACGCGGGGTAATGAACTACAAAACGGCTTGAGAAAATTGGATTTCAACATATGGCTCATGATAATTATGGCTCAAAGTCAGTTTCATCTTATGATCTGATAAATTTGGAATTAATTTTAGAAAGCTTCGACAATAGTACCTAGTCATCTGGTGCCGGTCAAGCTTGCCAGTTCCTGTAGACTTTTGTCATCGAGAACTATCTTGGCAAAAAAGATAGAAGAATGAAATCTTCATTTTATATCCAATCCCTGAATTCCGGAATTTGTGACCGCCTGCCTCATAAGTTAAATCGACGAGTGTCACAGTTTCAGATATAAAGGACTCAAGCGCTTGTATATAGAAAGGTAGTTAATAATTTTTCTCTGGCTATCTAACACAAATCTTCGTCGTACTACATAGTTACTACAGGCCATCTAGAATATTCTCGTAGCTTAATTAATTATTTATTGTTCCTCCCAATATAATAGTACAGTTCCTTCTCGTAGACTATTAGTTTTTCGTGAAGCTTCTGTGCCAGAGAAGGTTACGAAAATATGACTGGTCCTTAATGCTTTGAATCACGTGACAATTATCTTACAAGTTACCACCCTTTGCTGATGCCCGGGATAAACATCGAAGGCTACAGGTCCAATTCCGGCTGACTAGCCTTCACAACGAGTTGACCGATTGCCTGGTTGAATGGACTGAAATAAAAACGATCTTCACTATTTGTTTCAAGTGATAGACCAAATTTGACAAGAAGCTGATCGAAATTGAAAGTGCATAGTATGTCTATTTGCTCGGTTTGCTCCTGAATAGAGTTTCTTAGTAAAAGCCAGTCCTAGGGCTATTGAAAAAGAAGCAACTTACTGGTTTACTCCAAGTTTTGATCCCATATTCAAAACTATCTCACTGATAATTTCTGGGGTATATTCGAGAGATGTCGCGTTTTTTGTTGCGTTTAATACAAGTTTTGTATGGTTTACCCTGTTTGTTGACGCGAAACTCGTCAATAGGGAGCTTTTTAAACAATGCAGAGCAATATTTTTCAGATTGAGAATCCGTAACAAAATACAATATAAGGAATAATGGGTATACTGATAAATATGGATTTTAAATCCAAGGTTAATTAGAAAATGTCAAAGTAGAATGAAATAGAGCGCGTGTGATCAATAAAAAAAAATCAAATAAGCTAGGTGCAATCGACAGCAATAGCAAGCATCAAATATTTTATTTTTGATTTTAGTCAATCATCACGCACGTGATCAAAAAAATTGTAAACGCATTAAGATTTCATTTCAGATTATGTAATCTCACGTGTAATTCTCGTTGTCGGTCCACAAAGTGAACCGTGTTAGTATCTTAACAATTTACTATTTCCCTAAAATCTGCAGCACATAATAAAGGGGTCTTCTATTCAATGTAGTACATTAAATAGAGAAGCACGGCCATAACTCTGTCTAAAGTCTGTGTATCATTCGTATGCTTGTTCTGTCTATCTTTCTAGTTCTATTTGTGACTATTTACAATGGCCTCGGAGAAACTTCGGGCTTGGGAAATTAAGTCCTTAATACTAAATTCAACGACCCAACCCCTATTACAAATGCAAGATGAGGCTAGTATTCTAACCCTCGTCAATTAACTGGAGAGAATATGGGTGTTCGGTTGAATATGACTTGGCCTTGAACTTCCCACAAAGCAACCTGTATTTTGAAAAATTTTAATCAAACTCACGTCTCGTAGAACATTGAACAAGAATTAAATATCGTATCCCCTGCGGTTCTTCATAGTGGAGATGATTAAAGATCCCTAAAGTTAAGGACTTGTTTTGTGAATGTTTTTACCTTTACTGACGTCTCATGAATTGTCTCATCGATTGATGTTTTGAAGTAAAACATTTTTTAACTTTCCTGCAACTGCGGACAAATTATTCTGCTGGAGTCTTAGTAAACTACTCGTGTCTTCAAGTTTTACTAGTAATTACCTCTCGTCGACTGATTAATTGTAATGATAATGATTGAAGAATTCTTGAGACTCTAAAGGATTTGGGAGGCTGTCAAAGCTCTAGTCAGCAACTGAATTTGTGAAATTCTCCGCTCAAAAATACCTTTATTCAGTGAAATAAACCATTTGGATATAAATTTGAATATTTCGTTAAGTGATCAAGATGAGGTCATGTATATTGACATTAATATTTCGATAAAAGGGTAAAATTCTCGATTTTGCAAATCCAAAGAGGCAGGAATCGTTTTGACCTTGAAAATTGTTCATTTCATCTTCAAACCTGACGTAGGTGGAAAATGTAGTGGAGAAAGATCGTTATCGCGTAATATAGCTCATAACACCTTGTATATATAAATATCATAGTATTACTAATATAAAACTTCATGCTTCTTGTACATCAGGTTATGACCCCATCGTCGCTTCCACTTCGTGCATAGCTTCCGTAATTTAATCAACGACATCGATTGAAGTCCTCTCGTCTTCTCTTTAATACGGAATCTAACAATACAATAATCTCCACATATGTTGATGATTTCATGATAATATCTAAGTCTCAAAATAATATAGAAAATGTGGTAACGTCATTGACAAATGCCTTTCAAATCAGAGATCTAGGCGAAATAACAAAATTCCTTGGCATAAATATTGAAAAAGGATCTGATGTCATCCGAATAAA
>JAHYSP010004076.1:34822-45211 GCA_019455505.1 Pleochaeta shiraiana
ATACTGTTAGATGAGTCATTGTTTATATTACAAGATGAGGTCTCGTATAGCGATGAAACTCAGGATCTAATGATGATATAAGGACAGCTTGTAAACAGTAGATAGGAATCATTCAATTGATATTTTTTCAAGTCATTATTAGCCTCCAAAGATTGTATTACCACAATTTCTGTCGTCACCTTATTAGACGATCTCTATTCTTCTAAACGCTATCTTTGCAGATTTACATCGTGAATCGATCGTAAAATTATCTTATAATGGTTCCCCAGTCCCGTGGTGGTCAAAGAAACAAACAGTAACAGCACTGTTGTGCTGTGGATCCCAATAGCCAGTTAGAGAAGCAATTATAGAGGACTTATAACACTATACCAATTATGGTTAGTGTAATTATATCATAGATAGTAACGTGTGGCACAAGTAAAGGAATAGGTNCATGTGTATATAGAGGAGTAGAATCTCGTAATAATTCTATGTAGTTAGAGAGAGAGATAGATCCAGATATATAATTCAAGCATATCTTTACGCCATAAACATTATCTCCTTAAATCTAGCTATAACCTCATCCAAGGTTAGTACTCTCTCTATATATGACCGCTCAAATACAATACAGCACAAAGTACCTGTGAAGCTGAGTACGCAGCTCTTTCAACATTATCCGTCTCTGTACAATGGCTCAAACCGTTATTTGAAGAAATGTTTCAGTTAGTCATTGAATAAATCTCTACTGAGATTGACAACACATCTGCAATTATAACAGCCATTTCGATAAAATTTACGCACGAAATCGGCACTTCCTTATGCGTCAGTCTACTGTTGAAGACTAGTAAGAATATGAGCTGATACGGGACATTATACTACCTATGGATGGCAGAGGTGTGTGTGTGTGGTGATAACGGATAGACATAATACTAAGTATTTAGGAGGATTTATTATGTGGAAGATAACTAGTTGATTTCACTACGATGGAGGAACTACATCTCTTTATATACACTACAAATAAACATAGATCATATTCCATAACATACTAGAATCTTCTGTATTACTGTGTGTAAACAGTGATGTAGATTCTATAGTGATTCCACAATATTCCATATACCGAAATGGTTAGTATTGTGCCAAGATAAGGACGTAGTATCGTTATTGGTCATGCTTAGTAATAGAAATTCCCTTGAATATCTTTACCCTAAACTGCCTAGTCACAACAGAGACGCTGTCAAGAATGGCTTAATTAAATTAAAATACACTACCATTGATCAATATAAAGCTGATGGTTTAAAAAAAGCCTACAAATAGTATAACATAGATTATTTTGTGATCAAATGAATGTGGACATGAAGCATTCAGTTTCAGGGGGTTTTTAGTGAAGAAAGATCTTTGTCACGTGATGTAGCTCATGACACCTTGTATATATAAATATCATAGTATTACTAATATAAAACTTCATGCTTGTTGTACATCAGAAAATTTAATTTATCATGAATTAGTAAAGTCATTCCGATAAATTTGACTTTGGAATAGATTCTTGATAGAGTTTGTGGGTCCAACAAATGGAGAATAATCAACATGTAGAGACTATATGTAACCTTCAACTCGATTGATTACTAAGCAATACATGGTTGGCGGAACTCATGTGCAGTTCAGCCAAGGACAGCCTCTCTTTACGTGTTAATTAAGATACACTCCCATCCTCTAGGGTTTGTCAATCCGATAAATTAGAGTTTGGAATAGACTCTTAGCAGAGGTTATGTGGCCCACTGATTGAAAATAATCATGGGGACAGTCTTTAAAAGACTGTCAATTTTTTTATCTATTTGTTATTATCAGTTCCGATTTTTCTAAGAAAATACATTCCTGAAATTTTCGTTTTTAACATTTAGCTACATCTACACATTTAATTTGGAATTTTCTATTCTTAACAAGATGCATGAGACAGTAACATTGTAGAATTACATACTACTTGATTTTTGGATCAGAGATGTCATCGCTGTAATACAACATGAATTTTAGAGTTTAATGTTACTCACTTGTCAATTTTCGCTTAAGATCTAGCAAATTTAAGCAACAAGTATTTTCCGAAGACCCCTGAATGCTGTACTCTCACTTCCCTTCCCCTGGGCTCTGCAGTGTGTATGTATGTGCAGCAACTCCACCACAGCATTTAAAACCCTGGGAGGTTGGAGGAGGGTAGGCGTTTCCTATGAATCTATTATTGCTACCCAAGTATTGGCCTGACCAATACCACTTCTGAATTTACAAAGGCATGCTTGATCATTTTTGGAGAGACTCTCAGAATTTATATAAATGTTTTATTTGTATGTACATCTAAGTTATATCGCGTAGCTATCAAAACTAATTTTAGTTTACCTTAAATTTAGTTGGCTTTTTTCGAGTGGTTGACAGTATCAAAACACGAGATTAGAAAACCATAACTTATGGTTGAATTGGAAAATTGCAGGAGCTTTTAAACCAGCCCGAATGCTTCTCCCAGCTATTCCATCCTCTCTGGCCATATTGTATGATTTAAGGAAATTCTTTTCCTCCACATGCGCAGCGTCACATAGGACGAAAGGGCCTCGTTTTCTTGTTGATATTGTAACTTGATCCCGGAGAAAAATGCTGCACAAAAGGGTTGTAAAGTATGAGATGCGTAGTGAGGAAATAAAGTTATTTAGATTTCTATGCTGCCTATAAAGTCGCATAAATTCTTAGTGCGACTGCCACGGCCATCAAAAAAAAGAAGTTGAGTTCCAGTATTCATTACAGCTCCAGATGAAAAAATAGATATCAATCACTCAAAATCAACCTGCTTAAATGTCAATCCATTCTCAGAAGTAGTATAAATTCAATCAAGAACAGGTTCGCGGAGGATTCAGGTGGTATTAAGGTATTTATTTGTCTTTCAAAATTACTGCAGATCTTAGTTTTCGGTTATCAGCAGATACATGTATCATCTCGACAACAGACACATTCCAGATTTTAAGGACTATCAAAATATTAATTCTGTTCGTAGTGGTAGCAAGGAGTTTATCATTACTACACACCTCTAAGGGTATTTCAGCTTCGTCCATATTCCAGATATTGGAATACTTAAAACTTAGCTCCATGGATTTGCGGTTGAATATTTCAAAGAATGCCTTCAAATTTTCAGGCTTCACTGCGTCAGATCTAAACTTTTCCTCTAGCAACAAAACCCCACCCTGAGTTTACGTTGGATGGTGTGGGAGACCCATCTTTTGCCAAGAATTTTGTGGTCTTAATTAGCCACCAACCAATCGAGTCATCTAATGAACCCTCTGATGACTTGGCGAGCTTCCTTTAGCGTCATCGTATAGAATCCAATTCACAAGGAGGTCCTCCCAATCTAGGCTCAATCTTTGAATTTGCTTACATGTATGTGCCACTTCTATGTGACTCATCGATTCATTTAGCCGAGATCTTTAAGTGCTTTGCGGTACACAATAGGCCTTCACTGCAGCTCACTGATTCTAAAAAATACCATAATTAAAATCCTGGCTGACCGTTGAAATTCAAATTAAGAGGCTTTCATTTATAATAGATTTATGGGTTAGGTTAGGCTAGGGGGTTATTATTCTTAAAGATGTGAACACAGAAAATGAATGGTGGCGAGCTCTAGCGGCCTGAGCTTAGGTGAAATAGAAATACCTCCCCTCAATCTTGGTCAATCTTGGACTCTCTAGACCCTATCTTGGGCTCAATCGCTGAAATTTTGCATCGATATTTGAATTTTCCATGATCAAAAGACATTCACCTCAAATGACAAGCAATATACGAGATACCGTTGAACTTTCTGTAAACGAAAACTCGAAGGAAATGCATTGGCTAATATTATTGAAGGCCGAATGCTAAAGCCTTGGAACAACAAATTAGGCACAAACTAACTGCTATAGGCCAAAACAAGGGTCTTCAAGAATGCAAAAAATGTAAAGGAGAGGGATGCCAATTTTTAAGGATTGTAGAAAGCACAGATTAACGTAATTGCTGTAAATCAATGACTTCAACGGCTCATCTAAGACGCGATACTAGCCGGGAGGTAGTCTAGAGTTTGATTTTATATTATTTTATTGAGGTGATATCTATTTAAATGAATTCAGAGTAGTCTTGATTACAAATGGTAAAATTTTAATATGCTTGTGCATATCTACGTGTATTAAATTCGCTAATGTATATCGTTCGCAGTACGCAAACACATACATTGACGTTAAGAGTTTTAATCAATCACTTGGTGAACATAGAAATTTAGATTGTCACACAGACATATAATTATTTCCCACTTATCCATGAAATTGCACAAGTTTTTCGGGCAAATTTTGAAAATTCTACCAAAAATAGCTTCTAAGTAGAAGCTGCCCATAGTGAAGTCGGATGTTAGCCAAAGAATATCTGGTATCATAAAAAGCTAGGCAAAAGCCATGTAAAATTTTGTGGAGACTCATAAAGACAATGTCATTTCGCATGAACACCCCATCACTTCAACGCCAGAAAACAATTTACCATGAACCAATCGAACAGATAGGAGGTCATCATACCACATTGAGTCGATACTCATGTAGCGCCAGACTAGTCTTGTGGGCACAAACAGTGTAAGTACCTAGCAAGAATGAAGACGAGCCTACAGAAAGATGTCTAGAAATGTGTAATGGCGCGCCGAATAGACGAGAGACTCGGTTCCACATCTAGACTTCGAACTGAAGGCCCGTCTACTTGTTATTCAATTCCATGCTGCTTCTTTAACTGTTCTAAATTCTCCTTGCGTGATTCTAGATCTTCTTTTGATCGTACCACCTTGTCTGGTTGGTGATACAATACTTGTTGAGTTAGTAGATGTGCTTAAACAATAGAGTGGATTATGAACACACCAACAAGATATCGATTCTGGAAATTAAACCCATTAAGCTTATCACAGGCCATTTTTGAATCCATTACATCTTCATACACGACAAATGCTGTACCCTTAGTGTTATTTGCAATCCCTTGACGGATCTGGCTAGAGAATTTTTTAGCAACAGAAAACAGGCCTGTCATAGTCGGAGGTACCAACCGGATCGGTCCAAACTTTCCAAAAAGATCGAATAGTTCCTCAGGTGTGACGTTGTAACTAATTTTATCAATTTATTTTCTCTCAAGAGTTTATCTTCAAAACAGAAGCTAGGCGTCTTCGCACCTTAGATTTTTAACGAACAAAGCTCTGTTTGTAGAACATGAATTAGCTTGTGAGTTGCGAGACATTCATAGATTATTCCAACGTGAGACTGACCGGTTTACTTCTGGAGCAAGTTTATTGCCTCGACTCATAGCTTAGCTGCGGATTTGATGGGAAGATAGATGATTTGGAGAAAAAGGCGGTTGGTTGGGTTGAAGCTGGGATTCTGGGTGTGAAATATGAGAGGGGCAGACAGGCGTTACTGAGTAAGATACTGAACTACCAGCCACTAAGCTACTTTAGGCGGTGCGACTTCTAGATGTAGTTGACCAATCAATCTTGTAGAATATAAATAAAGTAATAATAATAAATAAGTCATAATTATAATACATACGTAATAATTATCGATAACCACAGCTAACAGAACAATGCTGAAAAGTTAAATTAAAATTCAGCCACAAGACATTGATCATTTTTTTTTAAATTTTTGGATGATAATGATTCGCAACGTATCATGCGCGTAGTTTAGTAGCAGAAAAGAAATTTTTGTAATTAACAGTTATGGAATAAGAAAATTTGTTGCTACAAATGCATAAATGTCGATTCAATCTGTAGGTTAAAGCGCTTCACAAAAATCTATGAGAGGAGTTCTTCAACCCCAGTTTACCGTGTATTTAAATCAATACCGCAAATTAAACCCTATTTCCGTACAACCAACTCAGCCACACATTACTGAAACAGGACTGGTAAGATTGGTTCGTCTCATCTTAATAACCGGAATTCAAATTGGAATTGGACTTTGAATACCAGAACATTTCTTACACCCGATGAAAAGAACTAATTTTATCGCCCGAACCCTCCGAGAGATTTGCATGTCATGGTGTCGTGTTGGCACAGGCATTCTCTAACTTATGTTGCGTACATCATGAAGCCGGACGTTCGTCTCGACCTTTGAAGCAGTCACCATGAGAGAACAACTCTATACCACAATGGTCCTCATATTTTCTTGAAAGATTCGTCTTTGTCATAGTTCGGGGTATGCTCGATATCTGCAAAAGTGAAACAGTGAGAAGGGGGGGTGGGTGGTAGTGTAGGCGGCTTATTACTTTAAAAGCATTAATTCAGAGGTTTTTAGAAAAGGCCTTAATCCTACTTTCTTGGGATACTAGAATTTCAACCGAAGTAATACCAATAGTACTCGAGTCGTGCTATGAAGCAACTCTGACATATATTTCTGTAACGACGCTCATATTTTATGAATTATTTTACGGCCAAAAATCAAGTTTGGCTCCAACCAAAAATAGTACTGTAAATTTACCTCAAATCAATATTCTTGAGATGAGAGAGCCAAATTCAGATATTAGTACTACATCTTGTAGAATAGTGAATGCAATCTCAATATGGCAGAGAAGAGTCAACCCATATCCTCCTTTATGAGTTTTTTCACCGATTATACGAGGCAAGTTATAGTAATAATCATAAGAAAATACATGTGGTTTATTTCAAGTAAGGATAATAACCACCGCTTGTAAAATTCAACAATACTCTAAGCTGTATGAGCCAGCAGTAAAGGTTCATTAGAGTGGAATAGTTGAAATTGATTATTGCGTATATTGGCCAACGAGTTTCGTTAATTTTGCTAGAAGATGGAAAAATGTTACTCCATGTCCGTGGCTAATTTGTGTTTGATTTGGGAAAGGCGACAGAAGGTGCTGGAATCTCCAGAGCCCCGAGCTTCTTTTTTCAGCCCGTGGGTCAAATTACGTTAATAAAAGCAGGACCTACTTCTTCTCTACATAACAAGTTCTCCATTTTTCAACCCTCAAAAGTTTCATTAAAAATTTCAAAAACTTATTTCTTAGCAGTACAGCAGTACGGTAAAACGAGCTACAGGTACGATAATTTCCTGTATAAAAGAGTGTTATCATCTTAAAACCATATTTATCTACGACAATTTTTATCAAATTATCATATTATAAAGCACCTATATTGTGAACAATTTTTTTTTGGGGGGGCTATCAAGTGCTAATGCAATTTCACATCATCTGTCTGCACATCTTTGGAGACCTTTACTGAGACGCGTTACTTACAAATAACTCAGCCTTCTCAAATCTACATCACAACTGTTGAATTGAAAAACTTCTGCCAGTACATTCAGTAAAAACTCAAATGGCAAAAGACACAAAACTCTACGATATTCTGGGAGTAAGAAATTTAAGATTTTATAATACTTTATGACTGATGCTCATAGGTATCACCTTCCTGTACAGAGGCAGAACTCAAGAAAGCCTATAAAATAGGTGCACTAAAACATCATCCTGGTAACATATCTTTTTTTTAGCCTTATCCGCTTCAAATAATAACAAAAACTAGATAAGAATGCCTCAAATCCAGCTGCAGCAGAAAAATTCAAGGAAATCTCACATGCATACGAAGTACTTTCTGATCCCCAGAAACGACAAATATACGATCAATATGGTGAAGAAGGATTAGAAGGCGGCGGAGCCCATGGAGGTATGAATGCTGATGATATTTTCTCTCAATTTTTCGGAGGTTCCGCATTTGGAGGCGGTCTCGGTGGTATGTTTGGAGGTGGTTCACAACAAAGAACTGGTCAACCTAAAGCACGAACTATTCAACATGTGCACAAGGTATCTCTGGAAGATATTTATCGAGGAAAAGTATCCAAATTGGCCCTCCAAAAATCAGTCATCTGCCATAAATGCGACGGACGTGGTGGCAAAGAAGGGGCAGTCAAGAAATGTGTCGGCTGTGACGGTATGGGATTAAAAACTATGATGCGACAGATGGGGCCAATGATCCAACGTTTTCAGACTCAATGTCCTGATTGTAATGGTGAGGGAGAAATTATCCGTGATAAGGATAAATGTAAAGTTTGTAATGGTAGGAAGACTGTCGTTGAGAGGAAGATTCTCCATGTACATGTGGATAAAGGTGTCCGCAGTGGCCATCGAATCGAGTTCAAAGGTGAAGGAGACCAAACACCTGGAGCTCAACCTGGTGATGTCATCTTCGAAATTGAGCAAAAACCCCATGCCAGGTTTCAACGGAAAGATGATGATTTAGTGTATCATGCAGAAATCGATCTTGTAAATGCACTTGCTGGTGGAACAGTATTCATCGAGCATCTTGATGACAGATGGTTAAGTATTGAGATCCTCCCTGGGGAGGTTATTTCACCAGGTATGCCTTATTCCAAGACTAATTATGTTGTATTTTGACTGTAAATTAGGTTCCGTGAAAATGATCAGAGGTCAAGGCATGCCGTCACATCGGCATCATAATTTCGGTAATATGTTTGTACAATTTGATGTCAAGTTTCCGAAAAACAACTTTGCTCCCAATCCAGCAGCATACGAAGCTCTAAAAAATATCATTCCACCCTCATTAGATCCAGTAACACCACCTGAAGACATCATGACTGAGACTGTGTTTTTTGAAGATGTTGACCCTAGTCAACAAGCTCGCGCTCAGGGTGCACTCGCAACGGATGAAGACGAGGAAGATGGTCACCCAGCTGGAGGCGAGCGCGTACAATGTGCTTCACAATAATGTATATCATATGCGCAATTTGAAGTCCCGTCTAATTCGAATATTTGAATGAGAAAAAGTTTGCTGCTTTCGTCTAGTAGTAGCTTGTACCGAATCCGAATACATGCCAAGAATTATCTCAGACTTATGTTAGAACTAGAGGGTAATATCTTGTCTCTTGTGAAAGAGAGGCACTTGAGATTCTGCATAACAACTAACTTACAGTTCTTGGGGGGTTGAATTAAGTTGGCGTTTTGAAAAAATATTAAAGTATACAGGAGGTCTCAGCAGTTTCATCGGATAAAATAAACAAATAAAATTCACATGTGTCTAATTTTCTGGTTGATGATCGGATTTATGAAGCACGTACCAATAATGAGTTGACATTGCTGCAAATTTTAGCTGAGTGGCAAAATAAAGTACGTTATCTCCAGGCATTTTCTCCATCTACTTGGGTCTTTACTGTTGATGCACATAGCCACCAAGGCATGTGGGTTTTTGTATGAATAATCTCATGGGTCAGTGGTCGAAATGTACGGAGACATGTAAAAAGCTAGAGTCATTAGTTTTAGTGATTAGCGGGCGAACAGGGGTCTCCCTACGAAAATATCCTGTACTTTCTTGTATCATTTCTTGTATCATTCCATAGATGATCACTGTCAATGTAGAGGGTCTGTTAATACATCCGGGTTCAAATTATTGTTGACTTATTAATCAGAGTCGTTACTTGCGTCAAGTATCCAGACACTAGTTTCAATTGGATACAGAGACCATAAGAATATTAGTCCTGGATTTATTTTGGTAGTAAGTGGATGAACACAGGAGTGGATACAACAAGAACACTCGTTAATCAAATCAACTAATCTCATTATGCTTGAACTCAGGTGTCAATGTAATGCTAACATCTACAAGAGTCATTCCTTATTGAGTATGTAAGGAAAAATAATAAGTAGTCTCAGTCATGTAGTATAATGAAGGGTCACTCATTTAATTTTCCTACATGGTCTTTGTGCATGGACCTAATGAAGAAAAATATCCAATTTTGAAAGAGCTTCCTGTGACTTTTAGAAATTAGTTGTTTGATATTATTCGTTTTCCGTTCAGTTGCAAGGTTAAATCTTGAAAACCGAAAAACAATTTTAGAAAGATTATGCTGCGGTAGCAAAATAATCTTCAGTCATCAAAAGTTGAACTCTGAAACTTCATTCCTTCGACTTTATCAAGAGGTTAAATGGAATGAATGATTTAATCGAAGTACAAATGATACCACAAGCTCTACAAAGATATGGTGCAATCTAGATTATCTTCAAATCTGAAAGAAGAGGAAACAGTATGCCATGCGTTGAAAACTAGTATAGAAGGTAGACGTAAATGACGTTAAAGATAATTCTGTTAGAATATAAGACCCCTCTAATAAATAATTACGAAAATTACGAAAATTACTTATGAAAGATATGAAATATAATTATAAAAATTATGAAATTAATTGTGCAAGATATAAGAATATCAATTCTTCATAAGCAAAATGCGATTATCTTAAGAATTAAAGAAGTCAAAAATAAAATGATCAATACCCATGTTACATGGGTATTGCCTTAATTTGGCGGCGACGATATTCAAGTGATAGTTTCTACTCTTTTCCAAGACGGTACATAAACTGTACGTTGGTTTTTAAT
>JAHYSP010004077.1:4368-15081 GCA_019455505.1 Pleochaeta shiraiana
TGGAATTATGTCATTCATAAGTACATATTTGATCATTGATTTTAGTTCTTTCCAAAAGTCTTCGCGCATGCTTTACTTCATTTCTGTTACTAATATGGCATATAAATTTCCATCTCTTACTTTAGATGGGTATTGTATTCGCAGCAGCTGATAAAGACTGGGAAATATCGTTAATAATATCATCAATATGTTCTATACCAACTGAAATTCGAATAAGATCCTAGTTTTGGGTCAGAGGCGCTTTTCTTTCACAACATATTTTTTTACCTCTGTTACACCGGATGCAAGCCTTTCACTTTCTGACATTTGAGAGTGGGTTGTTGACCAAGGATGAATAGCCAACGTCTTCGCATCACCTATATTAGCTAAATTCGAAATCATCTTAAAGCCATCAACCAGTTTTGAGCCAGAGCCATATCTACTTTTGAGTCCAAAGCAAAGAATCCCCCCAAATCCGTGCTTGAGATATTTTTTCGCTAGCTCATGAGATGAATGGTTCTCTAGACCCGGATAGGAAACCCATGAAATGTGGGGATGTCTCAGAAGCCATTTTGCGAGTGCAAATGCATTTTTTCCATGCCGCTTCGCACGTAAGCTTAGAGTCTCAATTCCCTGAATCAGCTGAAAAGCCGCAAAGGGGTTCAAAGTACTGCCCAGATCACGAAGAATTTCAGCACGAACTCTTACCGAAAAAGAAATTGACCCAAAAGTGTCCCAAATCTTAAGGCCGTGGTACGCCGGAGATTGTTCAACCATCTCAGGAAATCGCTCTCTATACTTACCCCAATTAAAGTTTCCGGAATCGACAACAATGCCACCAATAGTGGTGCCGTGTCCACCAATCCATTTCGTGGCTGAGTGAACNGTTTTGGGTTTCCAATCGATTCAATATATACAGCCTTGGTATTCTTGTCAATAGCCTTTGCAAAATCTTCAGCTTTATCTCCCTCAATAAATTTAGTTTCGATACCAAGCCTGGGAAGAAACACTTTAAATTGATTATGAGTTCCTCCATACAGATTAATGGTTGAGACAATATTGTCACCAGCATGTGTGAGAGCCGCAATGGCCATAAATTGGGCGGCCTGACCAGAGCTTGAAGCAACAGCTGCTACTCCTCCTTCGAGGGCAGCGATTCTCTTTTCAAAAACATCAACAGTTGGCTGTTCCTGAAATTTCAGCGCTAGTTTTCAGGAGTAGATTTACCTTAAAATAGGAAATTAATCTGTTTAATTGAAATACCGGCTACGGCTTGGCTGGTATTAGAATTGATGTCAACTCACATTTGATATTCGGCTATAACAAAAGCCTTTCTCTTCCATGCTGAATAATCTTGCACCGTGTGCAGAGTCATGGAAAGCGAAACTCTACATGACTCATTCAGCTTCCGGAAGATTTTGGCTTGATCTCTGGATACCAACTGTACTAGCGTAAATAGGAACAGCCCTAGCACTTGTTGCCGAGTCTGGTTCATACCCTTATTTTTATGTCCAAATGATTATTAGTTGGTCTTAAACTAGCTGGAGTTAGAGGCCTACCAGCATGTAATTGTAAAGTATCGAAATTTTTGTATTCAGCAGACATGGTTGCAGTCTACTGTTTGTGATATCGGATGTTATTGACTGTGTCCCTGGGGTCTGTACTATCTGTTGAAGTTCTATTAAAAATTATCCTTCTAAATCATTTCGGAGATTTGGACTTATGAGGGTGAAAAGATGTTTTACATCGAGTACACTTATTTCAAAGATTTATGCCTCAGGCACTCAACTCCAGAAATCATTTGATCCTAACTTGTACACAGCTCTACAAACTTTAATGATGCATCGGTTGTTTCTCATTTAAGGGCGTTTCCAATATGAAGAGTCATGTAAAATAGCCATTTCGATGCTGTTAGTCAATGTTACTCATGCGAGACAGAGACAAACCTAATGCTGAAATTGTGTAATATGAGGTCATAATAAATATATACTTAAATTATTTTCTCGCCAGATTTTTGTGTGTTGAATTATTTCTATTGCCAGTAAAATAATCAGATATTTTTCCCGATAAACGATTCTACTTATTTTATTGGCCAGAAAATTAATTACATTGCCCGGAAAAACCATTTCAGTATTTGGGGTCCCCTGAAAGAATTTTACCCAAAGAAGCAAAGAAGCAAGTTAGGCGCTAGCCCCCTCGTCTTAGCGCTTTGAAGAATTTCTAGCACCCGAAACAGAAATGTAAGAATGTGATGGGTCAGACAGGGCTAAAGGATTCGTCTCAATCATCTGAACCGAAAAAATCTGGCTCGCATGGAGGTTTTGTTACAGTATTGTTACTTCTTACTTATTCCTGATATTTCAAATAGAAGCAATCAGGGATGAGTGTTTTGAGAGTTCCACGTTCCCTATTTCAGCCGTTATCAATGAGGCCAGGCAATGAAAAATATCATGACTCAATTTTCTAAATTCGGTTGATGTGCTCGATTTTGTTTAAGGAACTAGTCCAAGCAGAACTTACTCAGAACAATTTAGGCTCTTGGCTCTTAAGGCACAACCAATACTATCAGTGTTTCAGCAACTTCCCCGGATTGTACCGCTAACCACTGGATCTGTGCCGTCAACCCTATTATGACATATGCACTCCGATTCCCACGATCTGATTCGAATTTCTTTTAAGAGCTATCAACCTGTTCTGGTTCACTTTTCACTTGGCCAAAGTACCAACTTATTGCCCGCAAATTTGATCAACTCCTCAGTTCAAATAAATATCTTTTACCTGCATCAGTGACTTCTCCTTTCAGGATTAACCCAGATAAAACAAATACACCATTGAAACCCTCAAGTCTTTCTAAATATCGGAAATATCTAAGATGGCTTTTGGACTACTCCTTCCTTTGAGGATTGCTCAGGGAATAATGGCTGTGATAGTAGTCAGCCTTTCGGGATACGGTATGTTTATATTTTGAAAATACGAGTCCAGACTAATCAAGTAATTAGTTGCTCACTGGTATGATATTGAAACTCTAACTTCATCACCTTCTCAAATCAACTTTTTGGTATTTGCGCCAATATTTTCATTCATCTCAATCGCCTATCTTGAACTTGCGCCACGTTTTACACCTAAAGGTATGGAACTTAAAATATAGCCTACAATCGCCTTTAAATTTCACAAGAAAAATCTGTAGCTAACAATTAAATACAGCTTCACATCCCTTCGGTCATCTTACTTTTGAGTCAATAAACGTGATGTTTTATCTCGCCGGTTTTATAGCCCTTTCGAACTTTATCAACAAGCTCCTCTTTTGCCGTGGTTCTGTTTGTTCAGCAGCTCGAGCTGATGCTGTCTTCTCTGCATTCAGTTTTTTGTTATGGGCTGGATCTACATCTCTTCTAGCTCTTGAAATTTTCAAAGGCGGTATTGGTGGTATGGGCTCTGGTAGGAGAATCTCTAGGGCCATGAAGGAGGCACCTAATGGACTCGGTGTATAGAGGTATTGAGCGGCAAAGCAGTGATACAGTTGACAGAGAGTATTTGATTTTTTTTTCTACAATTTGACTGACAAACAATACTTAATGACTTCGCTCTGATTGTGAGCGTAAAGTTTTAGAGGCGTTTTTGCGATACTAGAATGGGTCATGTGTACAACATTATATATAATAATATGAAGAGATAAGAGACGAGCTCAGGAGCTATTCCATTCTTAGACTTCGCAACTCAACGGGACAAGAACTAGCAGTCTACATCATACTGTAATTCAGGTTTTACAAGACAAGTAGTTTAAGATATCTATCTGGACTCTAGACATCCGCACTCAAAAATTGAAAATTCTAATTAAACTATTGACTTTGAGCACTACATTGTAGGCGAAACTATTACTTTTAATTGGCTATTTGCTAAGGATCACATTGGAAACTCGATTTCCTAGCCTCCTGCCTATTTTTAGAATCTATTTTTAAATTATATGTTAAGGTTGATCGCGTTTAGATGTTGGTTAAATGTTTAAATTAAAAATATAAATAGAACGAGTTTTGCAAGGATTAAACATTTGTCTACAAAGTACGTACGGCATATTCTATCTCCAACGGCTTTTCCCAACTTGTTTCAAACCCAATCGAAGAAACTAGAGACGAGCTTGAAATTGATCACGTGTTCATATAGTGCTAGTAAAACTGAGTCGTCCTTTTCTAAGCCTTTCACAAATTTGACCAGGTCCTAATTCTAATCTTATTGAGCCAACTATCATAGAGGATATTCTCGGCAACATTTCATGTAGTTAGCTTTTAGAGAATTCTCTTGAGTAGCACTCGATGAAATAAACTCATTTGACTGTCTTTGTAGTTGAGAAATAGAACTTCAATAACCATCAAGCGGATGGATCCCAGGCTCTTGGTTCGGGAAGTGACTGGGTTGACCGGTGCGGCTACTAGTAGCGGTGAAGATCGTCAACAATCCACAATTCATTGATTACTGGTTTATCTGAGGGACAACTTTTATTTTTCGTGCCTTTAGAAAAAGAAGTAGACCCCTCAATATAACTCTAAAATATTACATATTGATAGTATCACCTACTGCTATATGAATTTGTCGTTAACCCAAGCTCACGACATCCCTCCATTCTCATAATGAGTAGTTTTGTTTTTTATACTACATTTAGAGAAAATTCTATGTTTTTATCGGCAGATTTAATCAAGATACTACTGACTAAACTACAGCACACCACAGCATACAGAGTGTTGATTTTATCATTTTGATATCTATCATCTTTTGTCTCTGTGCTCTATTCATAATTATAGAAATTTATCAAAGATTTCCCCTGGATTAATATACTGCCTGGTATAAGCTTTGACATTATTGTCTGAATAACACCCCCTGCGTATTTCTTTATTCTTTTAGTAGCCCTCGATCGTAAGCTATCATATGACTAAAGGATCGCGGATAATCCCGGGAACCGACTACCCGTCATTTGACATTCCGCCTTGTTCCAAGATAACTTTAAAAGCCCAAAAAAAATAGGCTTTCCCGAAATGCTATGGATTGTACAACAAATAATCAACAGTTGTGTATTAGACGGTATAAATAGATTCAAACAATGACGAAATGGCTGCTACCTCAGGCTAGCCATACATTTAGTGTCAAGCTTCAGTACCTACTTACTGGATATTTTCATCAACAATTCATCTTTGTAATCAAGAAGCAGGTGATATAGTTAAACTCCAACCAATGTAACAATTGAAAATACAAGCTATTACAATTATGTTCAAATATTATCAATAACTTCTCATTCATTCATTTTGTGCATCAACTGACTAGCTTTTCTAAATATGCAGCACGAGAAAAACATGATGAGGTTCTACGAGTAGATAATGCTCAAGAATAATGACAAGATAGAATTGCATGGAACAAATTTATCACCCAAAAGAATGATAAATAATTTTTAGTTGGACTTTATCAAAAATCCCAAGAATATTGCTTAACTACAGACAGAGAGAGAGAGAGAGAGAGAGAGAGAGAGAGAGAGAGAGAGAATATCTTATGGAAGAACGTCACTGTAATATCCGGTGGTGTTTTTCATCATGACGGTTAAAATAGTTGGGAATGTCGAGGAGAGTACAATATCTGCGTCATTTGCGAAGAGCCTCAAATTGCCCGATTCAACGATTCTTACGACTCAACGCCGCGACTCATTACGCAACAACGGTACATCTTTACAACGTACAGGGCGCCATATCGAATATTCGGAACGTTTCAAACATTCTTAAACTCACATTGTACGCTAATATCCCAAAATATCTTACTCAGGCATCCGCGAAGTTCTTCTATTGAATGTATCCGACACATCGATACGTAGTAATATATACAGCCTGTAGGAATAACACATTGGCGTGCAAAGAAGTGGCCTTTTCTGATAAATTTTATAGCTAATAGGAGGTACTATTTATGTATTACATATAAAGATTGGAGTTAAGAGGACTTTGGAAATATCAGCTGGAGTGACGAGTATTCTGCGGAACTTGGGGCTGGTGGGGCACAAAAATGGGTATTTTGTCAATCTGTCCAAAAGTGGCCAAAAGAGATGGTTTTAACCTACAAAAAATGAAAGGATATGTCTATTATGGTATTGGGTGCTATTTGGATGAAGTATTTAAAGATTGGTTTTCCGAGCAGGCAATACCGTTACTTGAATAAGTTCCGTTCTCTATGGATCTTAATCCAATTGAACACGTGTGATGGAATTTGAAGGCTAAGGTCAAAGAGCTATACCCAGACCCTGAGAAGTTGTGGAGTGGAGAGCAGGCTAGAGCAGCTCATGAAAAGGCTTTAGTTGAAGCCTAGGATTCTCTAGATGATGGAATAATCAAGAGTTGTCTAGAGAGTATGGTTAGAAGAGTTGAAAGCGGTTAAGGTTTACTCTAATTATGTACCGATATAAGATTTAAGATGAGTGATGGGTTATTGTTAATTAGTAACGATATGTTGAATGTGTAAAAACTTGTATGTTATATTTTAAATCTATCTGGTTCTTTCATTATAGAACATATTTTTTGTCCTCTATAAACATAGATAATACTTTCTATGTGATTCAGTATAGCTCTGGATACTTCTAGAACATCGGTGTACTGATGTTGCCAGAATATACTAGAATACGCTTAGTCATGATTTATGAGAGAGTATTAATAATTATGAACACTAAGCTAGGACAGGCATAGTAAGTGCAGTCATGTGACTGCTCTAGTTACAAAACTTCCCCTCAGTACTGCAATGTACGATATCTGATATCCGTTGATGAGTTTGTTTAACCAATGCCTTGGTCATAAGATCTGCTAAATTATCGCCAGATGGAATATATTCCAATTCGAATGTATTGCCGACATGAGATCTGATAAAATGATATCTAATGTCAATCAATATGTTTTGATCTTTGGGATACTTTTTGATTTTTAGCAAGATCAATTTCTCCATTTGAGTCTCCATGCAAGACTGGCTTGTACTTATGTTTAAGTTNAGGCGAAATACGTATCCAAAACAAGATTTCCGATCATAAATGAAGTTTACATATCAAGAGTCGGTGAATCCATGAAGTGTAGAGTCGCTTTTGCCGGGGAAGTTAAGTGACCAATTAGCTGTACCTTTGAGATAACGGAGTACATGTTTACAAGCTGCAAGATGAGTTTCATAAGGACATGAATCAAACTGAGATAGTAAAGTTACTGCGTGCACAAGATCAGGTCGCGTGCNAGCATTCCAAATTGTTCCAAGATCTTCATTATATAAGCATGCTGAGTAAGCGATATACCTTGCTTCGTGATGTCGACTTGGATTCCAAGAATGAAATGAGCTTTGCCGCTCCACTATGTTTTAAGTCAAACATCTATTGTTTATCAAAGTATTGAATCTTGTATTTTTCATGGTGAAAATTTGCCTTAAATATATTCCACTCTTTGTCAAACTCAAAGGCATTTTCATTGAAAAGAAGAGTTTCAAATTCTACCACTGTAAATTTTCGCAAAATTGAATCCTTTATCTTTTGATTGGCTTTACAGCGCGACAAGCGAAAGAAATGCCAGCGAAAAACCCGTATCTCAGGTTGATCAAATGCAGCATTAATACCCGCAATTTCAGTATAGGAGCAGTCAGTCATAAATTTCCGTGACACCGTCACGGAGGTATTAAGTTTCAACCACTTCATCCATCGTATCAGCGGTACTCTTGTTTTTAAGTTTGTCACTATAAAGGCGATAGGAGCTCCACAACCTGGCTTTGTTTGCCTTACAACTATGATATGCAGAAACTTTTGTCGAGACGAATGTTTCAATTCATAACAGGTGTTGCGGGTTGCATCGAGGCAGAGAAGTGAAGGATATTACGCCAACACACTGAGATCCCAGGTAGTATAAAAAGCAAATAAAAGTCCGGAGTGCGTCCAATCTGACATTCTTCAAAGACTGCGATTCCTTCTCCCAGCTTAATTATATCAAAATTTTCGATTAAACTGTCCTGGCATTTAAAATGAAGCTGGGCTCTGCTTCCCAGACAAGTATTTCAAGCTTTATAAAAGCAACTCTATTTTATTCAGTGGTTCTTGGAAAATCCCTTTGCAAGATTTTCCCAGATTCTAGTAAGCTCATTGCCTCATCTAGACAAATCTTGGCTCTTATAAAGTCCAATCGGAGCCACTTGCCACTACATTCTCCAGCTGTGATTTCACACTGGACGCTAGCTTCAGTTTTAGCCATTTTGAGTGCGAAAATAGCAAGTGATTGGTATAGTAGGTAGTAGTCATCATTGTGGTGTTTTCATCAATTTTTTAAGCCTTAAGAATTGCTTCGCAGCTTAAATTTTTCGGACCATTACTTTTTCTCACTTTTGCAGTAACCACATGATCTTTGTTTAGCTCCCAAAGCGCAAAGATATGTTCGGGTCTGTTCAAAGACAGCGGGTCTTTCGATTTATCCCTAGCTAATGTTTAGAATTTAAAAGTTTTTCAGATATATTTTATTAGGGTACCTCGGGTTTTTGTTCCTTGGCTTGATCGCCTTTCTAAGCCATCGAGTAGTCTCAATTTCCACCAATGGCTATTGATTAAATTCATTCTCATCAGAAAATATTATCTTGGCTCCTGTACTTCTCTTCCGTAAATATCCACCAAAGGAAAAACGCGTCTCTGTATTAAATGTAGAGATATGACTCAGGTACTTTACGCGTTGAAATGAAACAATAATACCCAGAGCTGGTTCAGGCCTTAGTAGCCGCGGCATTTGTTGAAAACTAGCCTAAAAATTAGCGTTATGTAAGATTCTGAGAATGGAAAGAAAATATCGATTGGTGGGTTACAAATAAAATCATGCAATGTAAACTATACAAATCAAAGTGCCTAAATTACCCCTGGGGGGCTGTCTCCGAAAGATTTTGAGTCGGCAAAAAATTCAGATTACCTACTTGCCAAATAAATAAGTAACAACTTTTATGATAATATCTTACATCAAATAAAGTTGTTGAAGGAGAGTAGACGTAAAAAAATTAGGCAATAAATTCTGAGAACATGCATTTAAAATGTTTACTCAGTTTATTACTCTCGCAATTCATTCTCGCCGTGCGACTGCGACCTTCTCTCCCATCTGGCTTTACCTCCACTCTGCCTCCTTCCACGCATGCAACCCTCACGACGCTCTCACAAACTTATTCGGCTCCCCTACGCATTAAGAGTGATTTCTTTTTCCACAATGTAACAGCTGGCTCTTATCTATTTGAGGTTTATTGCCACTCTTTCTTTTTTGCTCCATTGCGGGTTGATGTGCATGAGAGCGATGAATCAAATGTCGTGGATGAGGTACATGTCTGGGGCACATTTAGAGGGAATGATTGGGACAATAAGGGAGAGGCAGTGATAGTAAGTTTAGATGGAGAGGGTGAGAAAAAAAATTTCTCTTTTGAAGTGCAGGTGCTTGCTGCAAAGAAATATATCATGGAGCGCCCAGGATGTACGTAATTCCTTGCTAGAGCTCCTCCTTTGCCTAGAACTATAAGCTGAAAAATTATTAACATATTCTGATCCTTATTTCTAGTTTCTCCTCTCAATTTGTTCAAGAATCCAATGATTATTATGGCTAGCTTAACTATGATAATCGTATTTGGAATGCCATATCTCATGGATAACAGTATGCCCTCCTTTTTCAAACTGTCATTCTCAGTCAAATATATAATTAACAAAGATCCCATCTAGTTGATCCAGAGCTTAAGGCTGAGTTTGAGGAACGTCAAAAGCCATCATCTTCAAGCTCAAATACCCCAAACATACTACAGAATTTCGATGCCGCTGCCTGGTTAGCTGGCTCCAGTGGCAGTTCAACAAAGTCATAAAACTTGGTCTGAATTAAGAAAAAGTTTGGCAAGAAAATTTAGTCAGGACCTCAAAGCTACAGTCTCTAATCTTCTCCTGTACATTGGTATTTGGACCATTAGATAGAAGGCCGAATATGACGACCTAGAAAAGCTTTGGGCTTATATTAATTTTCTCCTAAAGTGAGCTTAACTCTAGCTAAATCGCCATGTGTATGTGGATTTTCACAGACTAATCCTAAATCTCTGAACCATCGTAGAGAATAATTCTAAAGTATCAAGTTAATTATTTGCGAAAAATATTAGAAAATGAATAGAATAAATGCGAAGAACCAATTTGTAGTATTAACAATAGTATTAGAAGCTAATCGTTAGTCGAGTCATGTCTGAGTACAATTATAATAACATTTCAGAAAAGGAGTACTGAGGAATTCCTTTCTGCTAAGCTAACAAATTGATCTCGATCAACACTGTGGTCAGAAATCATCACCATCAAAGTCTGCATCGACTTGTGCATCTTCTACATTAACTTTAGTATTCAGGCGATGGAATTGAATAATACATTAGGAACTGAAACTTACCATAGCCCTGTTCGTATATGCGCTCGTCATGATCTTCTATCGCATCTGCTAGTAACATCCCACCAACTAAACCAGCACCTACACCTAATGCTGCTCCTCCTGCTGCTCCCAGACCTTTACCTCCGGGTTTATTTTTTGGTAAATTAGGACCACCTCCGTAGCCCTGTTGTCCACCTTGAGGTGGATAATATGGTTGCGGTTGGTATCCCTGTGGGGGGTAGCCTTGTGGGGGATAGCCTTGTGGGGGATAGCCTTGTGAGGGGTAGCCTTGTGAGGGGTAGCTTTGTGGGGGATAGCCTTGTGGGGGATAGCC
>JAHYSP010004092.1:4633-16952 GCA_019455505.1 Pleochaeta shiraiana
AAAATTTTATTCTTCAGTTTGGTCTAATAAAGTTGTTCGAAATCATTTGTTTTAGAGTTTATTTCTACATTCATTTACATAAAAAATTGTTGAAACTGTGGTCAATTGTGAAATGGTCAAAACAGTGATTTTTATGCGACGAGCTGGGTATCGCATAATTGATCACTGCTACAACAATTATTAGAGAAAAGGATATTTCAAATATGCATAGGCCGATGCATACTACGCCGCCGGTAAGCTCCAAGCGAATTTCGTCGAATTCTCATTGGTCAGTTTGAGATATCTTACTTGTACTACTAGTGGCCCTATAATTGTCGAACTTTAAATTTCAAACTCCCAAATTTGGAGTCAGTTTTTCAATTTTTCATTGATAACTGGACAGGCCATTCAACATGACAAGTTAGAAAGGGTCTCCAAATTTTAGAGTTTGAAATTCATAGTTTGACAATTATTAGAGCCACTAGTAGTAGATCTAGTATATGTTTTGAAGCCAAAAACGAGCGACGAATACAGCACAACACAGCACACCAATTTTATTCTCACTATTGTACAGTTTATTTATTTATATAGTTTAAGGTCCTAAGTCTAAACTATAATGTCCACTTTGGGTGCAGGACTGGCGGAGTCAGTAGGGATCATGGCCTCAGGCATGCCATACTCGTTCACGCCCGCTATTTAGATGAAATGAATATGAGAAACGTAACAAAAAAATGAAAAAAAAAGGAAATAAAAAGAAAGAAAATGAGGAAAGAAAGCAAAGAAAAATAAAGAGAGAGTCAGTATCAGGGTTAGCCAAGCATTTCTCACACCAGGTTCTAACCCGCCATTCGCCATACTGGCATTTAATTAAATACTCTCCTCGCGTCCAGCAAAGAATGAGTTAGATATTTGATCACCAAAGCTGCCTATAATCCGTGCAAATCCAGTAAATTTCTTGAGGCAATTATGCGTAAGAATTTGTCTTCTAAAGGTATCCATAGTCATACCATTTCGGATTTTACGCATCTGGTTTGCGTGCCTTCGAAAACGAATAAAGTGGGTAGGAGTAGTCTCCTATCCTCCTATCCACAGACGCATTCAAGGTTGGCGACTACGTGCACTATTATATAGTGTATCGAGGTAAATTTATTTACAAAGTCAATTTCGACAAGGGTATCACACCTTAAAATATTTTACGCTATACCTAATTCTGCAGAAGTCATCCTTCAAAGTTTAAGAATTTTATACAGGAAAATACAGCTCTGACCAGAAAATGTATAAATTATATTCTAGAGTTCTAGTAAATGTATTCTTATTTTTCACGACAATAAAGTTAGACCGAAAAGCTACAAACTAGTTTGCTGTACAAAAAATAATATACAAATCCCCTTGATCTGCTTCAAAACCGACAAAGATACCTTATTATTATGTATGTCCCCCATCTGCATCGATTACCGACTTACACCTTGCAGGCATGCTTGGAATCAAATTACTAAGATTGCCGAAATTTATTGAATCTCAGGCCGATTTCGTCATCTCACTTAGCTTACGTCAGAGTATTTGCTGCCCACTTATACTCTCAGGGTAGTTATCTTGAAAGCACTTTATAAGATTCCACAAATTTTCAATTAGATTTGACTGCGGAGAGAACGAACGCCATCCAATAGGTACTATACCAGCTTGCTAAAGGTCATCCAAAGGGCCACGCGCAACATGACTAGGTGCATTATCCTGCATCAAAATTAACTGAGGGGTTTCTCCTATTACTTATATGATAAGAGGCACTATCCTCTGAGTGTAATTCTCCGAGGTTACAGTACCCCATCTATTGTCCCAGAATAAAAACGGTCCTTTTTGTGTTCCGAAAGAAGAGCCCCAAAACATTCAGCCATTTTTCTTAAGTATTCGGTAATTACACAGTCGCTGTAAAACTCTTCTCTCGCTTAATACATGATAAGAGATTTCTTATGTATTTTTCTCAATAACTTACTTTTCTCGTGACCCAAATATTCGAATGTTGACCTCCAGTTGCCCAGGTTTCATCCATCCAAAGTATTTGATTTGATTGATCCACTGTCCATTCTTGGTGAGCTGTTGCCCATTCCTTCCATCTCCTCTCTCTATCTTCTGTCATAGAGGGCTTAGATCAAGCGACACGGCGTCTATATCCTCTTTTCAGGAGGGCAGTCAGTGCCACACGCTCACTGAAATTTCAGTGGCGAGATGGACTCATAGAGATCTCCAGGTATGACATCCTCATCCTTTCAGCCGAAGACATCACAAATGCCTCTAGTTCGTCAATCTGAGAATTTGATAAGGTGATGGGCCTGCCCGAGCGGATAGCTGGATTAAACTCTCCAAGTAAGCAGGAGTGTTAAACTTGACATTCGGTAAGCTCAAGAGCGCTTGATATTGCCTTGTATGTGTAACGTTGATCTCGCAAAGTACGAATCGCTATCTTCGGTTCCATCGTGACATGTCGACGTGTTGAGGTAAGTGTGTTTCGTAGAATTTCTCTTTTGGGAAGTTTATAAATTTGTCTAAATAGTTGTAATAAAAATTTTATCAGAAGTACCAGTAAAAAACAAAACGTTGTGATGATGAGAAGACAATGTTCCTGTCGTAAATGCTAACATTTGTGTGTGATTCGGTTAATTAAAAGCGGAGTAAAGAGCAATATTTGAGACTAACCATTTTAGTAGTAATATACAGTATCACAACCATATAGATTGTTAGTACGCATTTATTTCTCAGGGGTAAGTTAGGTACTTTGATGGGTGTAGTTTATACAGATTAAAGTTCTTAACTCCCCATGGGGACTATATGCGTACTAACAATCTATATGGTTGCGATACTGTAATGAGACAATTAGGAGGTACCCTGTATTTACCCTGGACTATCCCTATCAACTCGAAAATTCACTTTAAACATTTTTTCCATAGCCACACTGTACAGAGGGTAATGCAAAAAGATTCGTCCCTAGTCATTTTATAGGTTGATCCTATCTAAATGTTGTAGTTCCGTAGGTCAATCTTTGCTTGGCTCAGCCTAATCTGGAACGGTGTAACCGAATAAGGGAGCCATGCTCTTCACTAACTTTTAGCGAACCTCTAATCTGCGGTGAGAATTTTGAATCAAAAATGTTTGGTCCGTCTTATTATGGGTCTAAAAACTTTAATTGAGGGCTTCTGTTTCTAACAACTAATGTCTGGTAGATCCTCCTCCAGCTGCGATGACCTCTTCACAACTTTTGTGCATACCGCGGAGAATATTCAGAGGCTTTGATGGTTGTGTGCACTCATACCAAACTTCCTCCACAAGTCTATGGATATCCTCTCTGCGTCGCTCCACTACCCTGTCGCTGTCCCCATATCGAGAGTAGATGATGATGATGATAATGTGAAATGAGGAGAAAGATGGAACGAGGTTAAAGTTTCGGAATTGTGCAGCTGACGAAGTAAATTAACCGAGAATATTATGTAAAGCACTGGGATTGGCCCCTAAAGTAGCTGGGATATACCTCAAAAGACCTATATAACAGGGCCGAATTTTATGGCCTGATACTCTGTACATTACTCCAGGGCTTCGTCAACTATATACTGCATTAGCGTGACAGGGGTCTATTTTAATTCTTGACTATTACGAAAGGGGCAGTACTTCTAAAGACTAATTATCTAATCGCTCAATATTACTGTTTCCCCGCACTGCAAGACTTTATTCCCCTAAATATCCCAGTTTCATCTCCTCACGGACGACGAAGTACCAACAAGTTCGATCTAACAAAAATGAGCCCTACCTATTCATCATCGCAACGCCGACGAAAATATCTTATACCTGAAGACTGGTTTCGCATAAAACATTGCGAAAATACACTAACAAAACCATTCAGCAAATCGCTGATGATCTTGGATTCTCCTGGTCCCAAGTTCAACACGCTTGTGCCCTACAGAGTGAGAGCCTAAATTTTCGGACAGGGCGCTCGCCTGTACTCTCTAGTCAACAGATAAATCAGTTGGTAACTTTTGTTAGGTCTTCATATGAGACTTGACAGATGAGTTTTCTGGATCTCTCACTAGATCCACTTAGGCACTGAAACGTTGCTGTGAAATCCATACAAAATGCTCTCAGAAGTAGGTGATACACTCGAAATCGAACTCGCTCAAATTATGTACTGAGTGAGATTAACAAAACGAAGAGGATAGAGTTCGCCCGAACTCACATAAACTGGACTTTGGAAGAATGGAGTCTGGTTCTCTGGATCGATAAGACCCGGGCTACCGGTATCCCTCATAAAAACTCTTGGGTAATTAGACAGGTAATTACCAATGCTATCAAAATTATATCTAACTCTAACGCGCAATTGAGGCAGATAATCAAGTTGAAGACTCCTGTGTAGATATAAGGAGTATGAAGGGGAATGGCTGGATGTTCTGGGGATCTTTTATGGGATCTTTTATGGGATCTCAAAAGGGTCCACATTTAGTATGGCACAAAACATGGGGAAAAATAAATCAAGCCAGCTTCAGTGAAAGAGTAGTGCCATTAATTATCAACTATCAACAGAGAGCACCCGGGCATGATACTCATGCAAGACTCGGTACCTGTTCATTGAGGCCGGGTGTTAGATTAACTTGCTGGAGCGGGCATCGAGCTGATGGAATGGCCTACCTTCTCCCCTGATTTAAATCCAATGGAAAATGTCTGGAACACTTTGAGAGATAACATGCAGAATTGTTTCCCCGAACTAGACGGACGACGGTTGCCAGATTCAAGACTTCATACAATAGTTCAAGCTAGCTGGCGCTCTATCACCAGTGAACATCGTATGCCACTTCTTGAAAGTATGCATTCGAGTGCCAGGCAGTTTTGGATGCGAATGGGGGGCACACTCGTTACTTAGTTTTGGATTGTTTTTCGGTGTTTTATTTGTCTAAATTTGTGTAAATAATGAGAGATTTCGTAGCTTAGACAGGTGTTTCAAAATAAAGATTTTAAAAAATAATTAAATGAATCCAAAATTGAAATGAAAAATATGAGAATCTGAGAATACTGTTCACCATGGGTCGATAAAATAAAAAGCAATTTCCCCATATAAGTTTGAGTTTTTTCGAAAAGCAGTTATCTATTTGGGATGGAATGTTTTAATTCCCTCACCAAAAACCCCTATCACGCTAATTCAGTATAGTTGAATTAGGGCCTGTAGTACTGTATGTCTGTCCGTAATACTTACAAAACTGTAAGATGCATGACTGAATTCCAGAGTATACTACTGGGGCCAAAGTAGGTCTGAGCTGGGCTTTACAGGAGCTAGCAGGGTCTTTTCTGCGCCAATTCACAAAAACCAAGCAAAATTTTTCTGAGGCGCATAAGCAGTTTTCTTCGATCGTGTCCGAATATACTGTCAAAAATGGATTTCAAAGAGAATCGACACTTGATCCAGCATCATAAACCGACTGACTTGCATGCATCTTACAGTTTTGTAGGTATTACGGGCAGACATAGTAGTATATTTTGAGAGCTTGATTACGGCATAATTACCGGCTGGAGGGGGTATTATATTGCCCGCATAAATTACCAGGGTTTTTTTCTGATGATCTTTAATAATATTTAACAGTTATGTCCGCTGATCGTCGGCAGCTAGATCTAATTTGGTTTAGATTTGTCATCAAAAAGGCCAGCCTATGCCTGTACCGAAACCTATGATTGATCGTTATTGCCTGCAACATCTTTTCATAGAATGAATTTCTCGCCGATCACGGGCAATTCAATACCCCCCTCAGCCTGTAGTGCCGGCAAGTGGTAAGTATTTTTTCGATTTCCACCCAGCATCGACTCATCACCAATCATCAAAAGCTTAACGCCGCAAGTAAAAAGCTAACTTCACGCGATACCAAGCTACAGAACATGAATAATTTTGTTGAGATTTAAGTCGAAGGTTAGTCTTATTGGAGAATCACGTAATTATTGTACATCGAACTGATTGCAAGAAATAGAAAAGTAGTTCACAAACACCCCCGATAAGTCGCAAATACTCAGCCAGAGCTAATTCTAATCAGCGTACTTAGGTCAGTTCTTGCTCAGATAAGCGTTTATTGATTTAGCTAATATCAATTCAGGTGAGACACTTAAAAATGCTGCACACAAACGAGAAGAAATTGTCTCTTTGCTTAACTTGACCTTTAGGTAGGTGGGCTACGTCATAGCTAGAGGGACTTTTACTACCTCCAAAAAATCTAATGGACAACGTAAACTCGCTCAAGATGATGATTTGGAAGCATTCGTGCGTCTCTCGAAGGAAAAAGCTTAGACTGGGCAGAAGCCTACAAAGACAAGACTGAAGAAGACAGGATGTCTATCCTTTGGACCGATAAGACTTGGGTCACGGTCAGCGAGCACAACAGATATTGGGAAACTCATAGGGTAGGTAATTTACATTTCAACTTGTATGAATTTCAAATTAGAACCTATACAAAGATAGAGCAAGATCTCGATCTGACTTGTGTGATAAGTAAACTGAAGCAAAGATTTGTTTAGATGTTCTGGGGTAGATTTTTGGGGACGGAGAATGGCCCTTGCTTATTCTAAGAGAAAGATTGAGGATCTATTGCCTCTTATTCTTAATCTCAAAGATAAGTACCCCTGATCCATGGCACAATTTTAACGAAACCTTGGTTCCAAGTCATGCAAGACGTTTTACCTCCATACGCTGCTGCTGGAATTATTCAAGAGTTCTGGAAAAGGTCCATCACACACTTCCATAATGGTCACCCACTCAACAGACCTAAATTCAATAGAGCACGCCACGCATGGAATGGTATTAAATAATATATCCAATACAATTATCCGAGATTGGAAGGGTGGAATAGCGGTCCTATGAAGAGCTGATGGTAATTTTAAAAAAAGGCGTGGGATGATGTTACCCACTCACAAAAGCTGGAAAAGCTCTTCAGAAATATGCCCAAGAGATGTGGGGAATGTGGGACAGTTGCGAGCTGGAGGAGTGTCTATAAAACTTTAAGTGTATCTGTAAAACTTTAGCTGAACTTGTAAATATTTAATCTAGTCTTCTCATATCAGAATAATTGAACAAATTGAAATAAATTGAGATACATTAATCCACATTCGTTTATGACCAAAGAATAAGTGCTAGTGGACAATTTTTTTTGTTTAGTGAAAACTTCATGCGAAAAATACTGTTCAAAAATACCCTTGCCCTATTTAACAAATGATCTAACTTAATAAGGTTAAGATAATTAGGAAGGACCCCAGATTTAGGCCCCACCAGACTAATTTTAATACGGCATAGGAGTTCATGTACAGGGTCTCAAGGGTAAATGGACGTACACTTTTCCTCGTATTCTCCACCAGCGCGCTACGTCCAATCACCCCTGTCATCTTGTATAATGATATTTCGCTTGTAGTTGTCTTAATTGTCTTTGGCACGCTAATTTAGTGGAGTTTGTTTCGACACGGGATTAGGAGGGGGGTTGAACAAAGTAATTATTACCTATAATTAATCAATCAATCAATTATATTAAGGCCCATAAGTTTCTTACGCTTTGGTTTTGTTTAATGAGGTAAATAATCTTGGGTAATCAACTATAATACACTTAATACACTTAATACACTTAATACACTTAATACACTTAATACACTTAATACACTTAATACACTTAATACACTTTACAGCATAAAATCTCATACAAATATTTCATTATCATATTCATTACGCCAAGTCAAGGCAATTTCACTTCCCCTTCAGTTTCATTTATTTTCAGGCCAAGCCTTTTGGTTTGCCTTTTGATTTTGACTTGATCTCAACTTCAGTTTCACCATTTTTTCAAGCCTTATTTTTACCTTAAAGTTAGTATCTTTAAACTTAATCTTTCGATCTCACAGATAGACCCCCACAATAAGCAAAAAACTACCCTCTAGTTTAGAGACAAAATTCTTCTATTGCCCTACAGCGTCCCTTTACCCTAGATGATAAAGTTTTTGCTTCGTCATTTAAATTGGGGATAAGTGGATTGGTTCTGTAGCGCAAATATATAGCTCGCTCACCCATAGAACACCGAGAAGGAAAAACATTATTCTCAAACCTCAAACTAGAGTTCATCATTCCAGATTATAAAATTTCTCCACTTCCTTCGCCAAGGAGCGAGCCGTTTATTATATTGCGGAGTCATGAATTTTGATTGGCATAAAAAATTGTCATGTATTCAGAAAGTAACATCATGGTGATGGTAGATGATCTCTCAGATTCTAATTCTCAAAGAATAATGGCTTAAAATGATAGATAACTCGTAGTATTATGGTTAGCTAGCTAGCTAGCTTAAGTGTCATTAATTGTTGATCATATTCTGGTGGATTTTTGATGGGATAGAGGCATTTAAAACATTTGTAATTTGTGTTAATCAAATTGGGGTGAGATGTGTTTGAAGCCTCTTTCATAACTGCAATCTTAATTAGCATCAATTAAGATGAAAGCTTGATAAGCCTGGTAAATTCATTGTTGTGGCACCGGGCTGATGCTACTACTTCAAGTTCCACCTTAATGATATACTGAGACCTAATAAAGAAAGTAGACAATAGAGATTATTCCTAAAATGAAAATAAGTTTTTTTTTTTTTTTTTTTTTTTTAAAANTTAATAATTGAATATCCCGAAGAAATTCCGACACCACACCCCATTCTAGCTAGCTTTAAGGTTAAGCGAGTTAGAAAATGTCATTGCTCGTCTCAAGAATTCGATTGTCCAAAATGTAATGATCCCAGTAAACTGCTTGGTAACTGACTGATATTCATTCATTCCTTTGAGTTCCTACTTCTTCCTTCTCATTACATCCTCAAATTTTCTGACTTGTATCAGCCCTATGTCCCCGTTATTTTCATTTGTCTCTATGTCAATTTCACATCCTCTCTGCTCCCTCATTCCTCCTCTCTTTCATTGTACTTTGCGTCGACTCTTCCATTGAGTCCAGGAGATCCCAAATGCGAGGTTTGAATATAGATGTGACGGGTGACTTTTCCGTCGATAGAATAACTATCTTCACACACTTTTAGGTGAGACTAGTTAGTTGGCTCAAGTTCCAAATCGTACTCTGTTGTTGTCACTCGTGTCAAGCGAGAAACTCCCCTCCATGAGCTATAAACTTCTCCACCCGAGAATTAAAACGCGGGGTCACCCATTAGAGCTGTCTTGTATCGAAGGAATCTGAATGTTTTTGGCTTGGGGTCTAGAATCGACCGTCTTGCCTCTGAGCGGTTTCTTCAGGGCCCTCCCCGATCAATATGAGTTCAAAACGATCCTTACCTATAGAAGAATCACGTTTACCTTCTGCAAAACATCTTAAGCTAGAACTTCCAGAGGAATTTTCTAATACAGTAAAGAAGAGGCTTGCTTCGTCGACACGCACTGGACAGGCCTGCGACCGCTGTAAGGTGCGCCTGTTTCAACAGTCACCTCTCATGGAGTCAATTACAGTCTTTACAGTAGATCAACTACTGACTTGCTTCTAGGTCCGTAAGATACGATGCGATGGACTTCCTGGAGGCTGCTCACCTTGCCTACAAAACAATACAGAGTGCTTCACGACAGACCGTATAACTGGACGAGCAACATCACGCGGATATATTGAAGATTTAGAACACCAAGTTCGTGATCTTCAAGTTCGTAATCGAGAACTTGAGCAACGTTTGCGTCAATTTGATTCGCTCAAAAGTCCGAATGAGATTCGTGAAGTGACAAATCCGAACCATCCAGTGCCGCCGCCCGCGGGGTGGGATTCTAATAACTTCTCTTACTCACAGCAACAGCAACACCATCACCATCACCATCACCAACAGCAACAGCAACAGCAACAGCAACAACAACAACAACAGCAGCAGCAGCAGCTAGAAATAGGTTTGTTCCAATTTACGGGCCAAACATCTACGGTCAGCCCAGTTGCTATGGTTGAGAGGTATCTTAGTGTCCCTGATGATAATATAAGCGGCTTTACTAGCCTTAGCCCTATCAAAGGAACAGTTGTGTCAATCTTAGGCATGGAAATTGATATAGCAGATTTTTCTTCGGCGGACTTTGATAAACCAAGCAAAAAGCTGTTATCTCATCCTGGTATCTATAACAAGTCACGCCAGTCATTTTTACAAACTACTCTCAACTATAACCCTCGACTAGAAAAAGTTGAGTTGCCGCCAAAGCCTGAAGCCTTAACCTACGTGGAGTGGTATTTCAAAGTTCTAAATCCTTATTTACCGCTTCTCCATAAGCCTAGTCTTATGCGACTCGTAAGTATTCAATTTTCCATATTAATCATGTTAGAAAATAAAAATTGACATAAAGGAAGCTGCATAAAATATATGATGACTCATCTTTCAACCCAACCGCAGCCCAGTCAGTTCTTGTTCACATGATCTTTTCAATCATGCTCTTTCAATATGCATCACGTAATACCGATGATCCAGAAAGTGCTACACAGTTCAATCATCGATCTAATATGCACTACCATTACTGTCTTTCTCTGTTTTACCAACTAGTGACAAGCCATAGCTTTGAAGATTGCCAAGCGCTCACTCTGATTTGCTCCCACATGAAAAACTTTCCGAAGCCAAGTGCCAGCTGGATAATGGTGGAAGTAACAATGGCTATTGCAATAGAGCTTGATCTTCATCGATCACACAAAAAAATAAAATTAGACTCATCTCTAAGTATTCTAGAAATTGAGATGCGCAAGCGTGTTTTTTGGGTCTTACTTAGCTTCCATGTAAACCTGAACGGGAAATTCGGTCGACCTATTCGTTTGAGAGTTGAAGATTTTGATTGTGAAATACCAGAACCGATCGATGATACGGCTCTTGAGGATGGTCTTGATACTCCAAGTGTTGACTGCGAACATTGTATTGGGATAGAAGCTATGAAAGTTGTCCCACTATACATAGAACTCTACAGCACTATATATGCCATACGCCGAAAGAAGGAAACTTACATTTCGACTATTAATTATTTGGAGGCTCGAATCCGAGCATGGAAAGAGGCTCTTCCGATTAAGCTTACCAAGATCCATGAGGATCAAGCATTCGGTCTATATACTCAAATAATTCAACTAGAATTTCGACTGCTTTTACGCCATCCATCTGCCTGGATAAAAGATACTGATCATACTTTTAACGCAGAGAGTATGAGGATATGTGTTGAGTGCTCTCGTCAGATGTTAAGTGTTGTTAGGCAAATCCAAAAAATTAAGTCCTTAGATACAAACTGGTGTAACGCTGTAGTCTATATATTGGCAATCACTACAACTTTATTTGCACAGTGGGAAAAAAGGGGTGAGTCTACACCAGCTGATTTAGCTGCACTAAAGGAAGAGATGGATTTGTGGTTAGACATTATGGGTGATGTTGGAAAACTATTGGGTAATTCTGATGATGAAACCTTAAATCCATTGTAATTTGACCTCTTCTGACCAAAATTTTAGGCTCTGGTGACCGTTTACGCGAAGCAATTCGACGAGTTAGTGACAGTACTCTAGGTCTCATGACCAGAGGTCTTGCACAAAAATCTTCATTCGTTTCAACTAAAGTGAGAAAAAGTTTTGAGAAGACCCTCTCACCGCGTTTTCACCCTGGCTCCGCGACGACATCTTTTGGGGATTCAACCCATCGTGATACATTTGAAAGTAATCTTGCGTCCCCTGATAACACTGGATCAGCTGTCTTACCTGGAGAAAATCGGATAAGCCAACAAGTTAAATCTTATGCGACATCATCACATTATTCTACATGTCATGAAAACTCTTCCTCATCAAATATGACATTTCCATCACAAGAGGATGTTCATAATTTTTCAGATTTTACAGCTGCACCCGAATCTACGGATGGGGCGTTAATTGCTTCTCTCGCTACTCAGGCTTCTCAAGCACAGTCTCATCGTGATACTGCAGAATGGCACCGTCCTGCGTCTCACACTTTTGGTCCACAATCCTGGACTCAATGGACAGATACAACTAATGATAATCTTGAACCATCTGATTGCTTTAGTGCCAATACTTTGATTCAACTTAGTGGAAGAAATTTAAATAATAGTGGAAATGTTCTGGTTGGAAACGAAATTGAAGGTCTAAATACTCAAAGTCGTCAAGGTGTGAATCTAAATCAGGAAAATATCGCTCTTGGAAATATTAATCCTCATGAGTCAAGCAACGTGGCAAATAATGAGTGGTCATTAAATCTTTTCTGATTCGAAGTGAGTTAATAGCAGAAAAGACCTCTTTGAATATGAGTCTACGAATTTATGACTAAATGAGTCAATTTTATTAACACAGGGAGAAAAAGGAGTCACT
>JAHYSP010004096.1:371-12464 GCA_019455505.1 Pleochaeta shiraiana
GATGATTAAAACTTTAGCTAGCTTGAGAGAAGATTTTGTACTTAATAAGCTGGGCCTGCCACTAGTTGTTCTCTAGCTTCGCAATTTGTATTTTACGTTTGATTTTTCTTAGGTTGAAGTTCTAGCAATTGATTCTTTTCAACCCCCGTTCGTGTCCATCTGCTATCTAATCCCGGTCATAGCTCATGCCTGTTCTATCGCAAACGGTAGCCTACTTCATTTCCTGGGCGTCGTAATACTTCATCTTATTATATATCCGCTAGATCAAGTTTAGGAGACCTTTAACGTCCAAACACTAATTCATCATTTGAAAAATGATTATGTAAAGCTTTAAGTAACGTGTCAAGTACAAGAGAAGATGAATGTATGAGGAATTTATCTTTACTCAAGAAGTGTATTAAAAGATGATAGAAGTTGCAGGGTAACCTTTTATAGAACTTATTAGGATTAATTGTGATATATATATTGATATTATATACATATATGTATTGTATATTGTATATCTATATCTCTAACTGAAATTCCATGAAATAAATTTGATCAATTAGTTATGAGCTTATGCCGAATGTGGCTAGCCTACAGTCTACCATGACGTCATACCCTTCAACAAAAGATTTAAGAATAATACTTGTTCTTTTTCTTGTTATTCTTTAACAGCGTGAAGAACGATTTGTTATATTCACAAGACTCAAAGTTATCGACAATATACTACATTAATCTAGAGCTTTTTTTGCCTCTGTATAAATATCTCAAAATATCTGGCATAATACTAGAATATACTAGAATAAGCTTAGTCATACTTATAAGTAGTGATAAACTGGAGCATAATTTACAAGATAGTATTGTTGTAGGAGCCGGGGTGTTAGATGCAGTAATGTTACTGCTTTACTTACAAAATGATCCACATGCAAAAATTACTGCGCCATTTGTGCAAGCGGTTTGGTTGTGAATAAGCTAGCGACCTGATAGAACAGCTCTTCAACTGGAGGTAGGGCAAAAGCAGGTCCAACGTCAAGAATCTCCGCCAATTGATGCTGAGTAACAACAGGAAACTCATCATTATTATCATACCCGTCAGATTCTTCTTCTTCTATTCCAACTATCATTGGTTCAGAAATCTGTCGAACCTGGTCCATCTCATTCTCATTATTATCATCTTCCAAGTCAACATCTGTGATTTGAGAAGGCTCATCAGATGTTATATCTGGTCGAATATCTGATGTATACTGAGCTAGAGATGCAAATACTTGAGACCCTTTTCGTAGGATGGAGCAAATTTCAGCTGTTGCATCAAGAGCGTGGTATCCTTCAGAGCCAATTGCTGGTAAAAGGGCAGTTATCAGAGAGGGAAATATTTTCCTGAACTGAGGCGTATCGGTATTTTGGTCAAATATCACAAGTTCAGATTTAGCTCCAATTAATTTTTCGGTTCCACTAGAAAGAATAGGTAAAGCAACAGCAAATGTCTTGCTCTTGCTGTCTATTGCCAGGTGTATCATTTCTCGCTTTTGGTCAGTGGATAAGTCGGCTATGGAAGATCTCAACTTAAAGACATGTTTAGGTTCTTCAGATACAACATCGAAAGACTGAAGCTTGTTTGAGAGTACGATAAGGTCTTTTCCAAGAAATTCCAGCCCAAAAATCTCTTTCTGGACAAGTCTAGCGTGAGACACTCTAATGGTTCCAGAATGCGAATCAATTAGATGAAGGAGCGAGTCATGACCACCTATAGCTGCTGCGAGTACTGATCCATCCTCGGAGAATGACACACACCCGGTTACTGGGATCTTCAGACTTATTTTATCTAAGTCAACGAGATCAAATTTTCCAAGACTGGTTGTATTCATGCAAGTCCAACTCTTCAATATTTCATTCGAGCTCCCACGAACCAAGACACCATTTCTTTTCCTTGATTTAGGGCACCAGGTTTTGACAGTTCTATCACTTCCAATTGTAGCAAACTTCGAAGAGCTTGGATCTGCCACTAAATCAAGTATTTGTCCCGATTCTCTAGAGCTTTCGGAGAAAGAATGTGGCATATCTATCCTGGAGACTAATTGCCAAGTACTGGTATTGATATTCCATTGCCAAAATTTAAGAAATACTTCACGACGCCGAATTAATTCTAGGTAGTTATCTTTCTCACTATGTTGAAGATGCTCATAATCACGAGTTGGGGGTATCCACTCATCAACGGTGGCTAACCATAAGCCGTTGGAAGATAGTTTTAGGTGCAAAACTCTAGGTTCAACAATACAGTTTGCTGTTGATGTAGCATTGACATTGGTGACATTAGTCCGAGTCAATGCTTGATTTGAGATACTTTTACATGTTGTGAGATCGAATGTTTGTAAAAGGGGATTACTCGTAATAAGTGGTTTAGTAGGCCTAACTTCCTGATTGGGCCCGACAGCTAGCAAAATATGGGAGGGAAGATTTGGATTGACTGTAGCGGGGGTTCGTTGAATCAGGGGCTTTGGCCAAGTTTTTCCTTCAACTTTCAGAACTGATGTTGCGATACACTTCGGAGATTGGAGTATAGAAGCTTGAATTCCAGAAATGTTCATTTTTGGCAATAAGTCTACAGTAGAGAGAACCATGACTGAATTATCAGATAACTGAATTGCATATGCAGAGCCACTAGGCGATACAATAATATTTTCAATAACGCTGGATAAGTGAGGAAGAAACTCTCGCTTTCCGGTATCTAACTGCCAGAGTACAAGTACTGTTTCTGTCCCACCAGAAATAATGTAATTCCCTTTCAAAAACTTAGTACAACAGAAAAGAATGAAGAGATGAGGGAGACTAACCATCAAGAGACCATCTGACAGAATTGACATTTTGTCGATGCCAGTGAAGCTTAGATGGTACTAGGCCCACTGTAGATGAGGCGATTCCATTTTGGGATTGACTAAATATTTTTCTCGCGATATCGTTGTGAAAAAAAATGACTCCCTTCACATTTCCGACCACAAGATCAACAGTTGGAATACCATTGGTTTTATTTTTGGCATCAATTTTGGATTCAGATCTTTTAGATATTTTAGTATCTAAACATGTTATGTAGTCTTTACTCTCAAGGGTTCGAAATTCATATTTTATCTTATCAACAGTATCAAATTCGGTCGATCGCAGTCGGCCGATTAATATCCTACATCCAGATGCTCCGACTAGTACTGACCCATCATTTGCCGCCTTCAAGAGCTGTATTGGCTCTTTGCAAGTGTAAATAGTTCTTGTGGATGTCGAAAAGGAACAATTCGAGCTGGCCAGTTCATTTGCTGTAATTCGGAAGCCTCCCTCCGTACGCCTTTCAATAGTAAAAATTACATCTCTCTTACGACCCAAAGATTCCATTGACGCTACGTTCATTTGTAAACATCCCGTTGATGATATAGTCCAAGATGAATCAGTTCCAGCTCCAGTAGTCCAGTCTAAGCTGAATATAGAACCATCAGAACATGCTACCCAGAGTATGTTTGGTTTGCTGGGTGACAAGCAATGAGTTAAGATATGATTTGATACCTTACAAGAGGAATCTATTCTGAGTTTTATTGAACGAGTTAGGAGAGAATCTGCCGTACCAATTACCTGAACGGTCGTTAGAGTTGAAACAATCAAAAATCTGCCAAATAATGTTAACTAACATCGATTTTTTTTTAGAGAAACTTACTTTTCATCTGCGGTAAAAACTGGATCAGATCTTATTAGACGGCCTCCTATAGATGGAGATAGGTACCAGCACTCAACGAACTTTTTACTCTGGCAAAGCGTTGACGCATTTATTTCTTTTTCTTTGCCCGGGACTTCTTGAGGGTCCAGGGAACCCGCTGGACTCTCAGCATCATTATCGATCTTCTTACTTTTTCTATTTACCTGCGCTAATTCCTCTGTTGAGTTGAAAGTAATGGACGAGCCATCAATTATCTTATGCTTATGCTCTTTAACAGATTTAGATCGCTTTAAACTTTGCGAGTCATCAGGTGGATATCGTTTGCGCTTCAAAACTGAAGCCATGATCTTCTTTTTATTGAAGAGAAAAAATTATACCAAATATATAGTTTTTAAAGTATCCTCTTCTTACTGGATCCATCTCATCTCCTCTATATCTGCCACCGATGACACTTGAGATGCACGAAAAAAAAAAAAATTGAACAAATTTAATCCCTGCTTAGCATAATTCTGTCACGTGATATATGCCCGATATGCCGACAAAATTCTGGGACCAATAAACAAAGTCATATTATTAAACGAAACTGCTTTAGAATTTTCTCAATTGGCGAAATGATTGGAGAAATTTCTATTCAATTTTTTCAATATTCTGATAATGATTGCTATTTCCTTACTATTAGATGTGCTCTGAAAAATTTGCCGGGGCGGCTGCTAACGCGTCAACTGCGCATTCTTCACGAGGTGATTCATCCGGACTAGAGTGGATGAAGATTAACAATCATATCATGTCACTATAATCGATTTTACAGATAAATATTACTGTCAAATAGCCTCATGACGGTAATTACTATTATGGAACCCCTGTCTAAACAGGCCAATTAACTACTCGGACCCACAAAATACTCCCTCGGCTACTAAATTCACACTGCAATTACAATATTGTGTAATATTTTAAGATCAACTACTGTAAAAAACTTTTCTTTTTAGCCAATCTTCTTTGCAGGAGCCAAGCTAGAGCGCGTGGTGGTCGAGGTCGAAAACGGTGGAAAACCAGAGCGGATAGGCGTCAGACAAGTTTCCTTTAATTCTTCGATAATTCTAGACTACTTGATATATCACGTTCAACACATGCTCATGTTTGTAATCAAGTAAGGTTCTGGACACTCTGCTGGGACCAGGCGCGGCAGCCAACCTGACCTGATCTAGCTCGACCCCATTCGTGTTATACTGTACATGTAAGCAGCTCTAGACACGTTAAAATCCAAAAAGAAAGAAAGAAACACCTATCTTAATGCATAATGCCCGTCACGCGAAATTTTAAAAGAAAAACAGTTTATGCAGATAAACAGGTACTCTAATACAAAATTAATCTAGGACTCCAATAGTACAATTAAAATAAAATAAAAATAAAAAACACAAAATTAATGTTTGCCAGCCAACTTATCGAGATGGAAATGTGCTTGACCTCGTTTGGAGCAACGCGTCTGATTCCGCCTCAGTTACACCATTGTATTACTGTACATCTTGTTGAGAGAGAATCATTCCGAGTGTCCTTAACATATTGGACTAACCTGGTATACTTGTGTGGCTTGGAAGATTTCTACGAAATATCCACTATAAGTAACCAGAAAGGACTAGTGGGTTGTAGCTTCGACGTCTGAAATTAGCTTTTGTAATTAAAAAGAGAACAAGTAGTTGGCATTTTACTGTAACAAAATGAAGCGATCTCTAAATAAAAGAAAGTCGTAGGCCTGTCTCATCGTGACACTATCATTCTATCAATTTGCTCTGAGCTAGTAATTTCCAACACGTTATCAGCACCAAATTTATTGATCAGAATAATTTTATCCAGGCAGATTCTTGACCTAATACTTAAGATGTCTAGGATTAATGCCTGGGAGTCATATCATGAGACTGTCAGATCCGGAGATAAAGCAGCTCAGAACTGCTTCTATAATTATGGAGACGCAAAGCTCAAAGGAAGTGAAAATTGGCTATCCTGGAGTGACATGATACAAAAAGATCTGGATGTTTATGACTATTGGAAGTTCTTTGATGGTACATACCCTCGACCATCTGATCTAAATGAGAAAGCTTCAGAAACTGAAATCACCAAACGTCAGAGATAGAAAACGGCTTGGGATACGGAAGCAAGACAGTCACATCATTTCTTTAAGAAAACTATACACCAAGGTCAATGGGGAAAACTCATTAAAATGCAACCTACTGATCCCCAAGGTGCATGGAATCTCCTCAATAATTATATCGCTCAAATAAAGCAACCACAGTCCTTGTTGCGCTGAAAAATCTCACCAAGGCTTTTTGTCCTGAAGGCTCTAGTGTTACAGATTATGTAACACGGCAGGAAATAGCTAACGAAGAAATATCAAGACTTGGAGAAAGTTTCCCTGATAAATACTCTGCTTTGTTGCTCCTGAGTGGACTACCCCCTTCTTGTGAATCAAGGAGGCCCACAATATTTGCAAGACAGAGTGAAGTTAAAGATCTCGTCTCGTACGAAACATCTTCCATTATCCGGGGGTAAGATGAAAGACGAAGTAGACAGGAAGAAGAAGACTTTCAAACCGCGAATATAGCACAGAATCCGCTAATTTGTATGAAAAATGAGAACACATCCAAGCCCGAGCACGATATCGATAGTAACTGTTACAATTGCCATAAGGCAGGACATGAATGGTTAGCTTGCTATTCTTAAGGGGTTGGATCATATGGGAAAGGTTAAAAGCAAAAAAATTGAAGAAATTTAAAAGGAAAAAAGGAAAAAAGGTACAAAGGCAAAAAGCCTTAGTGTCAGGATTGCTCGTTGTATAATATATATATGGAGATAACCCATATCATAGTGCTCTATGATTCTGGTCTGGCATTTTGGCCGAGAGGTTATGCATCTATCTCTTGCATAATGTAGGATGGCAACCTTCAGCATGAATACCCTAGTCCAAACCTTGCCCTTGTCTCGCTGTCTACATGCCGCTTCTGACACTTAACGAAATGACATAAAAAGAAACAAAGAAGAAAAAAAACAAGATACTGGTTTTGAATTTGCCACTATTCTGGTCACTCAACCTCTTGATAAAACCAGTAGTTTTAATGTCAGATATTATATCAGACATTGGCGCATGTGTACACGTTGTACCAGATCGTGGAATTTTGACTAATTTCTGTCCGATTAAAGAGCCAATATACGGTATTTGAGGGGAAACTTATACCTCTGGGGCTGATGATGTTGTTATCGAAACATTTATAGGCGATCAAAAGTCAATATTAACATTAAAAGACGCAAAATGGATACCCACTGTTTGAAACGCACAGTTTTACGTCGGGCAATTTATCAACAGTGGAGGAAAACTTGAGGCCACAAAATCAGATTATGTTTTAATTGCACCGAATGGGAGACGTCTCGCTAGTGGAACCGTAAAACAGGATTTTTTAACACTTAATGGAAGGATTATTAAAAATGAAGTTGTTAACTCTGCCCGATCACTATCGATATTAAGTTGAGACGAGGCGCATAGGAGACTTGGACATATTTCAGTGAATTTGCTGCGTAAAATCTTGGCCGGAAAACTATTCACGATTCATAAAAGTTAGCTTCTTGAAACAAAAAAGTGATACAGCAAATGAAATTAAAAACCACATCGCATGGATTTGTCTTCAAACAGATAATATATCTAAAGGTATGCGTAGCGACAATGGTGGAGAATTTAAAGCTGTCACTGCTTTTCTAAAAGAGCAAGGCATAGACTACCTAAGTACAAAACCCTACTTTCCACAGTAATACGGTGTGTCTGAGAGATTTAGCCGGACGTTGGTTGAAGGTGTGCACAGTATGCTTTTAGAGAACATATTTCAATAGAATTTCTGGGCTGAGGCAATGATGTATATGAGTGACATCAGGAACCGTGTTTCAACATCTTCTAATCCAAATGGAGAGATACCCTATGAATTTTGGACTAACAAAAAACCAGATTTATCACACTTTCGGGAGTTTGGATGCAAGGTATGNGCAACTTTGTATTTGAAACTAATACAAATGGATTAATTGAAGAAGAAATCAAATTAGCTTCTGAACTTGATATCTCTAGCGAAAACGATGCCTCATAAATTAAGGGGGAGAATAAAAAACTGATCAACCTCGATCATCTTCAAAGTGAAAATACTGAAACAAGCATTGTACCTCAAAATAAAATACCTGTCATATCAAAAGGTAGTAAAACTTCAAGCCCTTTGCCAACAACAATGATATTTCGAAGACATAATCATGTAGACTACAGAAAATTAAATGATCCTTAGTATAATCCCTAAGAAAAAGGTAATAAGAAACAGTCTAGTGTTAGTTCTCAAATTGGCTATGCGGAAATTATGAATATAGCACGAGATTTTATCTGTGGATATCGAGCAATAGATCTGCTCATCACTGACTGGATTGACCAAGCCAAAAGGTCGACTGAGTGAAAAGAATTGAAAAAAAAGCTATTAGTGCCGAACTAGAACAAAATAGAGAGTATGATACTTGGGAAGTGTGCGACTTACCACCCGAAAAGCAAGCTATAGATTGTCGATGGGTCTTCTCTAAAAAGTTTGATGAAACAGGAAATCTTTTGCGATACAAAGCAAGACTTGTGGCACAGGGGTTTTCAAAGATTCTTGGACAATATTATTCCGAGACCTTTTCACTTGTCATAAAATTAGATACTCTTCGCATCCTATATGCTATTCAGGTGATCCTGAAACTTGAAGTCAATCAAATGGATATTAAGGGGGCTAATCTGAATGGAGTAATAAATGAAGAAATCTATATGAGACATCCCCCTGGTTTTGAAATGGATGACGGAGAGGTTTGGAAACTCTGTAGATCTCTGTATGGCCTGAAGCAAGCAGGTCGTGAATGGAATTGCTGATTTAATGAATTCTTGGTGCGTATAGGTTTTAAAATAGTAACAAAAGAGCATTGTTTACATTCAAGGAGAATGAACGTAGGTTTTAAAGCCATTGATGTTTAGGTCGATGACCTCTTTCTGCTAGCAAATAGTCCAGAAAATATGAAAAGACTGAAATGCGAAATCCAAAACGAAATTGAGGCTACTGATCAAGGGGTACCCAAATATATGATAGGAATTGAAATCGAGTTTCCTTGACATATTGGACTAACCTGGTATAGTTGTGGGGCTTGAAAGACTACGAAATTTAGCAAATCAAAAAGCCACTCTATGGAATACCATAAGCTGGAATACACTGGTTTCAGACTTACCATAAACATCATACTAATAAGCTTTTCATGGTACAGTCGACCTACTTATCCCTGTCTCTTGTATACGCAAAAAGAAGGTTTGTTTGGAGTAGTGGGAATTCAGACGGATGACACCCTTTTTGTTGGTAACGAAGAATTTGTTAAGTTAGAGGACAAAGAAATCAAAAAGGCAAAAATAATGTCAAAACCAGTTGAGAAATTCCTACCAAACAACAAAATAATCTTTAATGGAGGAATAATTCAAACGAACGGTACAGAAATCACAATTAAACCCAAAAATCAAGACGATAAAATACAGTTAATTAATACAAAATCATCTTACAAAAACTCATATGTTGCTCAAAGAGCTAGAGGAGCTTATATTGCCACGGTCTGCCAGCCAGAGGCAATATTCGATTTATCCTTTTCTGCCCAAAGTTCTGAAAATCCATCAGAAGAATATTTCAGATTCCTAAACAAACGACTTGAATGGCAAATGAAAAATAAAAATAAAGGGTTGCGATTTGTAAAATTGAACCTCAAGTCAGCAAAATTATTCATATTCTTAGATGCTTCGTTTGCGAACAATAAGGATCTTTCCTCACAAATTGGATTCATTACAACTCTTGCAAATGAAAAAAAAAAAAAAAAAAAATNNNTTGGAGTTCCATTAAGGCAAAACGAGTGACACGGAGCGTACTAGCCTCAGAGTTATACGCCACAGTACATGGATTTGACTCTGGAATTATGATAAATAATACAATTGATAAAATAATGGAACAATTAAAGCTTTCAAGAATCCCACTTGTCCTCTGTACAGATTCGCGCTCATTGTTTGACTGTCGAGTCAAACTTGGGACAAACATTGAAAAAAAAGATTGATGCTTGATTTTATGGCTATACAACAGTCATACGAGCAGAGAAAAATAGCAGAAATCAGATGGATTAGCGGTCGTGACAATCCTGCTGACTCAATGACAAAAAGTGTACCTTTTGAAGCACTAAAGGCCTTCCTTGAAAGTAATAATTTGACTGTTAAAGTTGATGACTGGGGTGGAAAGAAAAAATTTAATAATTTGAGAAGATATAAATTTTGAGTCCACCCAAACAAGAAACCTTGAATATCGAAAATAAAAAAATAAAATAAAATAAAATAAAAATCTAAAAGTTACCTGTGTTGGAACAGGTAATTATGTTTGGATTTGGACTCATTGTAATTTTAGGTTATTGAATTCTTTAGTCGACCTTTAACCCAATCATGTAATATATTTCCTTAAGGAGTAAGTAAATAGGTAGAAGAATACTTTTTACAGTAATTAACGAATTGAATACAACGTTATAATTACTACTGTGTAACTAACTCTATCTAGTGTGATGCATTATAATAGAATACACCTTTCCTTTGAGCTGCAGAGCTTAGGAACGTGAACTACGCCATTGAACATCTTCTAAGACAACCAACCATCCATCTACATTACCTCGATCCAACTATATACAAGAAAAAATCAATTTTAAAAAAAAAAAAACTAACTCATCTCCACTAGGTGAAGCGACACTTAGTTGTAATAATTAGTATATGTAGTACTTTGTATCATCTAAGTGGGAGTCTCTCCGCTAAAGTCAACAGACTCTTCATTTGCTCCACTCGCTTCACTACGTGATATCATCTATGCCTAACAGCCAAAATCACCAACAAAACTCCCTTTTCACCATCAAAAGTTCCACAAGGAACAATTTTATGCTCTTGAATGATGAAATTCTCCATGTTATATAAAGCTTTTCATCTATGCTCTTCATGTCTTGAATACATAGAAGAAATGGCGTGTTTAGGGGTACCACGTGAAGAATGATGTATTCTAAAGGAGTATTCACCTCTATCGTTCCTAATAATACTGCCTCTTCTTTACCAAACAAAATCCAATGTTCTCCAGCCCTTGGCTCGTCTATAGTGATGCTAGAATCTAGTTTTTTTTGAAACGTAATAACTTGAGATTGACCTGCAGTTGATACCCCAGCTGCTCCAGTATCAGTATCAGGAATCATACCATGAAATTCTGAATCTGAATAACGAGAGATAATTGAGCTTTTTGAATCCTTTTCAGGACACAATTTCTTGATAAAAAAAAAAAAAAAATCATTCACTTCATCTTTTTCATTTTTCGTGATTCCTTCCATGCCTTCCCATTCGACTAATAATGAATGATAATAACTTAGAGATACTGGTTCACCTTGAAAGTAGGCTTGATTCTGAAATTTTTCAAATGCCTCTTTTTTCTCTCATTGTGAGAATGTTTGGTGGACTAACAATTACGTCTTCCACATACATAGCATTTCTTTTTGTGAAAATCGATTCCACGTCTCAAATTATTAGATCGTAGTCCAAAACTTTTTCATTAAGGATTTTCTCTAGTGCTATCGTTGAATCTCCTTCCGTCACCATGACCGTTAATGAAATGAGATCGGAGGCCTAGCAGAGACGTGTCAAAAATCAAGATAAACTATATGAGTGAGTTGTGAGTGTCAGGAATTCACGAGTTATTATTAGAACGAGTAAGAATAATATGTCTCAAGATATACTATTTAACAAAATTGTATTGTTATCAATAAACTTGGAAGTAAACTCATATATTTATATACATATCTATCTCCCTGGATTCTAGAATGATCGTTATCAATACTCTACTGTCTACAGACATATCTAGAATTATGTATGAATCCATAGAAATTCATAGAAATACCATATAGATAAAGAAAGTAGTAGATAACTTTAAAGAGGGGTTTGGAAGATCGTGGAATCTTATAAAAGCACTCGTATCTTGTCATGATGATAGTTGTTACTTCTGCTGCGGTAGTGAGAAGTGATCATGATCAATCTCAATTTCAACAACCGTTTCTTTGAAATTAACCAAGACCTCCTTATTTTCTTTCAGTGTGATTTTGGTCACACTCATTCTTCAGGGATTTACCTTGTAACAGGTACTCCTCATTTGTTGCTCTCTAGTGTGCATAGAATTTCTGATCTGAGCAACAACGCCTTCAAATATCTTGTCTGGATTGTAGAGAGCCATTTTCACAATCTTTGATTCTTTGACAGCCATTTAAAACTTGGTCTCTGATTTTTTTTGATTGATTTGATAAGAGCCCAATTTTAACCACGTTAGACTTTCTGT
>JAHYSP010004107.1:0-10067 GCA_019455505.1 Pleochaeta shiraiana
ATTTTTTTTTTTTTTTTTTTTTTTCACAAAAAACATGCCAAAAGTATGGTATATGTTAGTCTTGGCATTTATAAACATTGTGCCAGTTTTTTGAGCAACATTTTATTGTTTCGTATGGCCTCTTCTTGATTTCATCACAGCTACGACCTTAGATTCCATTCTCCGAATCAATGATTGGTATAAATTTACGTCAATTTTGGGCCAGACTTCATCAATTCTTCCTCAAAACTCATGCATACCATTTGAGGGCTCCGAGTACTCGCCTTGTTGCAGCTTGACCACCTACAGAAGTACTCAACTGGATTAAGAATAGGGGAATGTGAAGACTAATTTATATTCGTGATTTTCTGCTAGATAGCTTGTTTTCGGTGATAGCGGTGTTGTTCTTTGGGTCATTGTCATGCTGGAAAATAATATTGCCCGTAGCTGTCAAACCAGCTTGAGCTGCCGCTTGATTCACAGTTGGTACCAAGCGCGTATCGAATATACTTAGTAGTTGCATTTCATCCATTCTTCCAACGATACGATGCATGTTGACGACATCAAACGAAGACATACATCTCCAAATCATTACATTTCCACCCCCAAACTTGATATTCTCTTCTATCGCACTCAGACAAAGGCGTCTCGAATCTACCACTCAGGTCTATTAAATCCTGTCGCTATGAATTCTGTTAATTTTGGTCTCGTCAGACCAGATAACACGTTTCCAGTCGTCTAGAGTCCAATCTTTATGAGCTAATGTCAAATTTAGCTGAGCTTTCCGGGGGCCAATGTAAATCTCGGTTTCTTCTTCTTTTTGATAGCCCTCAACCCATGCTCTCTCGTAATATTACGAATAGTTTCAGTTGAAACTTTACTCTCTCTGTTATGGCCTGTTATGTTTACTTCGGTTTAACTACTGGTCTCAGTTAGCTCGTTTTCATTCACAACCTCGGTTCCGTATTTTCGGTCTCAATTCAAGTTTTGACTTGAATTTTATTTAAAGTTAATTCTTAGTTTCAGCCAGCGATTTTAAGCGACAGAGTCTATCACTTTGTTCCATGTCTCAGCCAGCTTTCATATTAGGGAGAATCTCGTGTTTCGTGACTGGTAGAGATTAGGACTCAGGCTCATTACGATAATGCCTAGCAAGATGAGTTTTAGACTAGCTTGAGATCTGTTATATAAAACAAGGAAACTCCATAGATAGCTACCCATCTTTGCATTCTGTACCATACCTTAAGTTAATTTACCTAGATCAACTTATTTCTAGAATAAATTCTTCCTTTTTACTCAGTCAATTTACTCTATCTTTTACACCTATTCCAGTGGTCTTGTCACTCCATCCCTTTAGCACTCGCACCCCATTCCGAAGACGAAGGATATAGGTTATTCCTGTATAAGTCGAAACACTCTCTTTCTTGATTGATACTATTTGTCAGGTCTACAGCTGTTTTTGCTTCGCCATTTAACATCAAGCGTGCGATGGCTCGCTTATCTCTGGACGACAGTTTTCGTGGTCGACCCATTTTTGATTGTGGTGCCTGATTAACTATCGTCTTACAATATCTGGCAATTGTAATTTTACTGCATCCTAAGTCATTGGCAATATCTCTTTGTCGATTTCCTATCGTTGAGTAGTATCAAAATTTAAGGGTCTTATCATTAAAATCACAAGTACGCACAAATCGCCATCTCATCTAATTATCAGGAGATATACCGAGTAATAACATACCTCAATGGTTTCAAGAGATATATAGAGTGGAACGTATCAAGTGATAAATCGAGATATGACGTATCCCTATGGATACAAGGGATAGATCAAGTAATGTTAAGACTCAATAACTTCACCTGACTATCAAGGGATAAACCGAGTTTTGTTATGACATTATCGGTCTAACTAATCATGTGGAATCATCTCACGATAGGATAGTTGTGATATATGAAATCTTCAGGTATATTGAAGCAGTGATAGACTGTAGCATCTCATGTATAAATAAGGGGGTATATTCCAGCAGAAAGAGGACAATCTGAACAATAACCATCATCATCATCAAGCATCTTCTGTATCATTATCATTAGTTTTATCCTTATCTGACTTCTAATTGCATCTCTTTCTGTAGTTGTCTCAAAACTACCTTTATTTAATCTTTGTGAACATTCTTCATCCAGATATATCTTCCATATTTATTCATCATATCATTTAACCTGAGTACCCAAACTTTAGTTCTGATAAGTAGCGTAGTAATAGAAGTCACTTGATCTGATGATAACTTACTCAAATCGGGGTCTGGAAGTAACGACTCACTTTTTAAATAGTTGATTGAAAAGTTGATTGAATTTTATTGTTTAGATTGTTTTTTTTTTTTTTTTTTAANNNNTTCTATTCCATACGATTCTGTAAAATTAAAAGTCTAATTACTCATCAGTTCGAACCCCGTGTTTACTATTCTAAAAAATCCGATTTAGTTTCTTCCCGCCACTAATGCAGTTAACACATCATCGCTCTGCTAGATCTTTACTTTTAATCTAGTTAATACCTGAGAAATCAGTAAATTTGTTTATCGATTATGATCTTGAGAAACTGAAGCTACTATCATTAAAAAGTTAAATCAAAAAATTTCGTGATGTAGACAGACTATTTGGATATGAGCCAAATGGCCAAATTTAAAAGTGATGCTGAAAAAACTGGCACAATGTTTGGAAATGCCAAGACTAACATATATCATACTTTTGGCATATTCTTTGAGAAAGAAATTCAGACCTGTAGAGAATTAACTGAATATTTTAAGTCAACTAGAATTATTTGATCTATGCAGTTTTTGTTAAGTTACGATGAAATATGTCAAATCTTGCAATTTATTAAGCACTTTTTTGAGATACTGTATAAAGACTACGCACACTAGCCAGATGTAGAGCCGTTATTGATGCTAATTATAGAGGAGGCCCAAAATATTGTAATCAGAATATCGTAATATAGTTAGTTAAAATTTTTATTTTCTTATCAGATCAACAATCATAAAATTTTACATCAAATTCGGTTTAGTATCTTTTATAATAGTATTAATTATGATATACAGAGGTATAGGGGCAATGATTCCACCCTGTAAAATTTGGAGGTTGATCTTGTCTACTTATAGTGATCCCATAGGTCAATCTTTGCTTGGCTCAGCCTAATCGGGAATGGCGTGACCGAATACGAGAGCGATTCTTTTCGCTAAATTTTCACAAAAGTCCAAATTGTGGTGAAATTTCTCATGATAAAATGTTGCAACCGTTTTATTATGAGTCTCAAAAAATTAAAGCGGTGACATAGGATTCTAACAACTAATGACTGGTGGATCCTTCTCCGACTATAATGACCTCGTCACACCTCTTCTGCATGCCGTGGAAAATACTCAGAAGCTTTGTAGGTTGTGTGCACTCATACCAAGCCTCCTCCACAAGTCTGAGGATCTCCTCCCGACGTCGCTGCCTTCCCCCATTGTTGTCTCCATATCGAGGGTAAATGTAGGCTTTCATGTCGCTCCACACGTTCTCAATAGGGGTTCAATCGGCAAGAATCTATTAAAAATTAGTTCACTCCAACATGCGAATTCTCAGACTTATTTCGATTTTTTGATCCCGCGATAAATTGGGTAACCGTCAGCGGCTAATTTACGAGGAGGAATTCACTTGTGACATTTCAAAATGCTTTAGCTTAAAGACGCTCGTGGATTTGAAGATGAGGAAGGAGATGATGTGTTGAAAATGGAAAATGAGGGGTGAAGATGGAAAGAGGAGTAATTCTCGGACATGTGAAAATGAAAGAAGCAAGTTAACCGAGAATATTATGTAATAGACTGGGATAAACCCCTGTCTAGGGCTGGGATTTACCCCGGAACAAGTAAATTGCAGGGTGAAAACTTAAGCCCTTTACCTCTGTATACTGGCTGCGTCAGTAAGCTCGACCCCCTATCTTTCGCCACCCCTTCATTTACAACATCCATTTTTATATCGTGATTATCTCTCCCCAACCTCTTTTAAAATGAAAGCCTTTGAAATATTTTTTCAATCTGCTATCCAAGATTATGTAAATGGTATTTTTACTAGTTAGAAGGCCGCTGCTAAGGCATACGCTGTGCCTCGAAGTACTCTCAGGTCTCGTTTGAATGGATCGAGCTGTCAGCCAGTAGCACAACAACATTGCCAGAGATTGAGTTTAGATCAGGAGGAATTTTTAGCTGATTGGATTCTTGATGAGGATGCTAGAGGAAGTCCACTCATCCATTCTAGAACACGTGAAATGGTTTGTAAAATTCTCTGAGCAAATGAAGACCATGAGCCACTAGGAAAAGAATGGATAACCAGCTTCCTCTGACGCAATCTTTGGGTAAATTCTATAATTGGAAGAAAGCTTGAAGCTTTTAGATCAAACGCAACAAAGTCTGAGGATATAAAATACTTTTTTGATAAATTTAATCAAATCTGTAGAGAATTTAATATCAAGCACTCCTATATCGGGAACATGGATGAAACTGAAATTGCACTAGGTGTATGCAATAATTCCCGAGTCCTTGCCAGCTCTAGCAAGAAAAAAGCATATGTAAAGAGCCCTGAAACCCGAGGATGGGTATCGATAATTGAGGCTGTATCTGCCGATGTACTAAAGTTTAGACGCCCAGTGTTAAGGGACGAGAGTCTAACGGACGCCGCACGTAGGTATGGCACTAAAGTATTATATTTTTCTATGTCTAGCTACTGTGGTGCGATGGTTAGTATATATACAAGTTATCTACTCTTAGTGATCTCTAGCTCTCTACCTATCCTAGAGCAATTTCCCGAGTGATTTGGAAATTCGAGATCACTTGATGTTCCCACACCCTAATGTTATCAGTGAGTGATTTGCATTTCGAATCATTTGTGACTAAGCATCACTAGACCAATACTGCAAACTAAACCACGAGCTTGGGCCGGAACGGACCAGCATCACTAGAGCGGGAATAGCCCACAACACCCGGTCATTTTCAACGGAAAGCATCTTAAATCTACTTGGTTTCCCAGCTAGACAGTACCCGGTTGATTTTACACCACTTCTAAGAATGGATGGACATCAAAAGAAATTGGAAATGAGTGGCCGAAGACCCTTTTTATACCTGCGGCTTGTTTAAATGATCAATCCAAACTCCTAGTCCTTGATGGCCACGGTAGCCATACCGATCTTGAATTCATGCAGCTGTGCAAAAAACACAAGATTCATCTCTTATATCTACCAGTTCACTCCTCTCACATCCTACAGCCTTTAGATTTAGCACCTTTCTCAATTCTAAAGTCTAAGTATCGAGAATAGATCTCGGCTCTTTCCGCCTTTGATGATGCAGCTCCAATAAAAAAGAAAAGTTTCATCAAGTTCTATCATGAAGATAGGGAGGAAGAATTATCGGAGAAGATAATAAGAGCTGTTTGGAGAGCCACTGGCATTATTCTATTCAACTCTAAGAAGGTACTACGATCATCTAAGGTTTTACAGCAACAACGAGCCCCCACGAAGGTACGTTAAACACAGGATGAATGAGAATCGGGTCTGAAAGGCCCCAAAAATGCTTTGGATTTATATAAATCACAGCAAACTGTCCAGAAATCTGAAAAATATCTCTAAAACAAACCAAGCTCTTCGGAAATGCGGTAAGGCACTTCAGTAAGCTAACACCCAAGTAGCAGCCTTATAATCAAAAAATAAAAGGTTTGAATGTTTACTTGATGAAGCAAGCAAGAATAATCGCTCAAGAAAAAGAATTAAAATTGATCAAAATCAAAGGTTTGCTGAATTAGATGATGTTGTAGTTGCTGTTAAGCAAATTGAAGCTCAAGGAGAAATTTAACCGTCTTTATAGAGTAATATTGTCTATAGCGAATCTTTTATCACATTATGAACTCATATTTACTCAAATTACATGTTAATTTATAGAAATTTAATGCTTTAGTCGTAATAACCGCGATTTTAAAAAATGGATGTTTTGAATTAAAGGGTGGTGAAAGATAAGGGGTCGAGCTTATTTATTGTAAAGATCTCGTCTATACTTTTTATTAGATAATCGAAATTGCTGTAAGCGAGATTACTTTCAGAATGAAACCGAGAAGAGTTGGTTGTTGACAGTATAGCCCTAGACAGTATTAATGCACATCACAATCATTTCAATTAAGTACAACGCCTTTGGAGGTTGTTTACAGTAAATAAGAAAGTTTAACAGGATCTCTCTTCTCTAGGGTCTAATTAATGAACTGAATTTATTTATAATTGCTCTGTTGTCATTAAACATCAATTGATCCGCCAACAGATAGTTGTTGCTACAGACTACAGAAGTCGCTCTTGAAGCTGCAGATTCGCCGTTATAAAAGGTCATTTAAGGCCACCTTGGATAGACTCAATCATTTAATTGATCGACTTAAAAATTAGGCCTCTCATCAATATTTTTTGGAGTAATCATTTGACCAACTTCAAGAATCTACAAATCCAGCGGTTTGAAATGTCAGGTTACAACGTGGCTCAAGTTTTCTTTCCATATTGTTGATTCTATGAGTCGATCAGTTTGCAGGGGAAATTTGAGTCCTGATCTTGGAAATTTGGAGGATGCCTATCGGCATTCAATTCATATACTTCGGACTAGAAAGCCTGATGTTTTTATGGGTGTGGCTTAGCGTGCTAATAGTCTGATTGGCGTGGTTACAAGTTTGTATGTAGAAGCAATAAATTGAGAAGCAAAGAAATACAACCTCTCCATGTTACGACAATTCTTTCTCCAAGAACAATCGAAGAATATCGCAGTTCAGGTAGAAAAAGCAATGAGAATTTTAGTAAATGATGGTAGTTTATTTTCTTTCTATGGAGAAGTCTATCTACATTTGCAGTCCCTTATTTATACATAAGAATATTCAGTCTTTTCTACCGGACTCTAAGTAAAGGACACGGTTACCTCATAACGTTAGGGTAAAGGTTTACTAAAAATATCTTGGTAGTCAACGTCGTAGTTATTATTATCATCAGTAATATCGTGAGTATAATTATCTCGGGCACGTCTTCATCATAATCGCTATGATTGTCACTATATTTAGCTAAGCGAGTATGCTAGTCAGCATATGCCACAGGGATTACTCAGCTTACCGACAGTTACAAAGAAGCCTTAAATCAGTTTGATCGAAAAATTAGGTCGGATAAAATCGAAAAGAAGATAAAATCTATAAGCCAAAACTTCAATTGGGATGAAGTCGCGTGGCCTTAGGATCGCAAAATTGTTGGATCTAAATGGATATTCAAGGCTTAGCGAAATACATTTGACTCAGTTGACATGTTTAAAGTAAAGCTCGGCTGATGACTCAAGAATCTGTCCAATTTCATGGTTATGCTTTTAACGAAATATTTGCTCCTGTCCCAAGATATGATGGCCGTCGTATTTTAATTCGCATCGTAGCCCCAAACTATCAGAAACCCTAAACAAATTGGATGTAAATTTTGCATATCTATACAGAATTTTCAAGAAAAATTGAGTTTCCTCCTGGATACCGATATGCAGGAAAATGTGCTGCTCTGCGTTTCTGAATTTACAGTGTCAAACAATCAGGCCGTGGATGTTAAGCTTGCGTCTCGACATCTCTTCCTCAGTAAGAGCTCTACACAATTAAAATTTCATTCATTTGTCTTCGTCTGCCCGATAGAAAATTTCTATATCGCAAAATACGTTGGTTACATGTCATGATGATCTCAGGACCGGACAATATATTCCAAGAAAAAAAAATCCTTCAATTTTCAGTCTCAAAAGCTTTTGGCTGTAAAGATTTAAGAAAGACGAAATATGTTCAGGAGCAACAAATATAGCCAAGTAAAACTGGCATTCATTTCTCTCAGCAAGGATACACCAAAAAGAGTCTATAACGATTTCGTCTTGAAGAAGCAAATAATATTTGTACTCCACTGGACCCGAACGTTACTCTTCTTAATGGATATGAATATGATCTTCTCGAAGATATAAATGGATATCAAGCCATTATAGGATCTTTTATTTACCTTTTTGTAGGAAGCAATGTCAAAATACTTGCATTTTGAGGCACAATAGGGTGTTCATAATTCTAATGCGGGGTAGTTCTAGAGCAGGTACTAACAGTAAGATTAAAGATATCACCGCAATTAGGAGAAATAAATTGAAACAAGATATCTCTGCAAAAAAAAAAAGAGAGCCACTAGAAGCTAATATATCTCCACAGATAAAACATAGCCAGAATAGATCCCAAAACTTGCACTAACAGGACTGAATGATGATGCAATAGACAGGGTATGAGCTGGTATCTGAAAAAAGATGAATGAATTTAGAGATACTCACTCGAGAGTTTCAGCGATTCATTCGCTTCTTTACTCTTGCTCATTATGAAGATTCAGGAGCTGTATTTGTAAATAAATGTGACGATATTTCTGTGGCTGTGAATTCTAATCCCTAAAGGTCGCAGGGGTCATGCGATGGGCTTAAGTATGTGAAAAATCGAGAACATTCAAGAAGAGAAAATAAATGAAAAATCATGGTCAACTAAAGAATGGTGGAATCGAAGCAAATACGAATTGGTACAATCTAAGAGTTGACCTTCGTCAGTTCAGGCGAAATCAATTGGACAACAACAAGATTCGATTTTAACTTAATCGATGAACAAATCTGCAAAGTCTAGAGAACAACAAATATGAAGGGTGCTGCAGAGCTTCATTCACCAGAGGACCATCATCAACAATTTTGTTGATTATATATCTTACGTATTCATATACAATCCAAATCTTCTCTACCCTTAAATTGCCTCTCTTATACAATAGTTTTTTCCATACTATTCAAATATAAAAAATTTATGTCAGCCTCCAGAATTGAGTTATCCTTACCTGATAACCTTGTTGAAAATATATGGGAAAAGCTTGAATTGTTAAATTCAATTAATATCACTTGTGGGAAAGACTCAGAGTGGAACTTAAGGAGTCTGTTAATCGAAAGATGAAAGTTGTTAATTACTTCCACTTAGACACAGAGTGCTCTCTCTATATACACTAGATAATGCTATATCAAGATTCTTGTGATCTACAAATTAACATATTACTTTTGTTAAATAAAATAGTACAATTAACAAGATGTCAGTGCACCTAAGTTACTTTGGTTACCAGCCATAAAGAAACGTGTGCTCAGACTTTAAGTATCTTGCTGATCATATGAAATTAGAGACACAAATTTCAACAAACCTGTGGCTATCTTTTTGTAAAGAACTAAAATAACTCACCATACAATAAATTCAAGTAATAGATACGAATTAGTCTTCACCGTTACATTCTTTAGCCAGTTTTCATCCTGTTCGAATGAATTCCACTTGGGAGCTACCAGACGTACAATTCGATATATGACTGGAACTAGACATTAGAATCCATCTTACTGCTCGGGAAAAAATAAGCAACTTGAAATTTTTACTGATTCTTTCTTTACAGATAATCCCCAGACAAGAAGATCGACGGCAGGGTGCTTTATGTTAAAATTATGTTATGGTGAGTTGATTTACTTCTTTTGGTGAAAATAGCCACGGGGTATTAAATAAGGATAACTTAACTCTGAGGACAGTAACAATCTGTATCTTTGTCAATAGAATGGAAGAAAGTATTTTGTGAGAAAGGAATTTTTAGGGTAGAGAGGATTTGGGTTATTTATCAAAATAGAAGATATATTATACACAACCTCGCTCAAGATTTTTCTTTTACGATAGATGAAGATCTGCTATTTATCTACAAATGCTGCTCTTGGTTCTCCCCCAACAATCCAGGATGAAGAATCGAACGACTCGTTGAATTTAATGAGTAGTCATCTCAAGCTCCATTCTCTGTCTCTATTTGAATACAAACTCATCCCCAGTCTATTAAATCAACATATTATATTTGTTGTGACCTAGCAACCTAGTGAGTGTAGTGGTAGCCCATAGTCACGTGTTGCGTTTGTACTGTTTGCTGTGAGATGAAAAGTAGGCATGGAGGCCACTAGCGGCCGCACAAGTGTATATATATACCTTTCGTAAAATAGTCTTAGATTAATTAACCG
>JAHYSP010004109.1:1716-22646 GCA_019455505.1 Pleochaeta shiraiana
TAATAAATAAATTATTGTGGTGGTAACATCAACAAATTGGTATAAAACTAAGGACATTGTAATACCCCAACACAGGCATCTCTCAATAGACATCGCTATTTATATATTCAATGGAGTTAATCACTCACTCCCACGCTCCGGGCCGCTCTCTTGAGCTATGGCGTGTGTTGATGTTGACGTCGACATGTCGCCACCCACGACGCCGACGCGTGCGTCGCTTTCCCCTTCACCACCTCTAATCCCCATTACACCTAGATTGCAAAAGGCAAGATTTGTTAACAGAAACCTGGAGAAATACGACCCTCAAATTTCAACAGCCTCCTCTGCTGATGATCCATTCCCAACCGACCGCGAATAGTCAAGCGCCAACTCAATAAAGACTAGAGCCGACATCCAACTTAGTAAAAGCTCTCCCCAAGGTAACTGAAGAGGCGTGTGTCGATGCGCGTAGAAACTATTACAAACGAGAAAGCATCGCTAGGGAGTACTCAAAAGCATTAGACGAAGCGTAGAATCTATAATCGCAAGGATCCTACAATAGTTTATTCGGGGCGAAAACGATTTAAGAATTAGCCACCGACAGCAAATACAGCGCCAGTCTCTAAACTCACCAGCACACGCACAACCCGGAATCTCTTCTACATACGCTCAGGCTGCAAAGGGACAAACGATAGGAACCACACCGGCGTGTCTACCTTGTAAACCGTTAAATATCATCTCCGGAGAAAAAACCCAAAGACCTGACAACAGGTTATTCGTCCAGCTACCGGAAGCTCACGAAAGTCGGGCACACCACGTTTATGCAGTGAAAGCAGCGCTGACCAAGAAGCTGGGGCTCGAACATGGCCTGCCCAAAACAGTCCAGAAATTAAAATCAGGCTTTGATATAGTCCCAAATAACGATAAACAAGCGGAGGAATTGATTAACCAAGTAGAGATAATCACAACAACTCTTGGGAGAAAAGTATATAAAGGAGAAGAATGGTATACTTATGTCATAGACAATGTACCAAGGAAATTACATTCTCTGGACGGGACGGGATGGGATGTGACAGAAACTAACGCCCAGGAGGAGATTCTGACAGTAACGGGCATATCGCCGGCAAAGGTATCGTGGTCATGAAGTCTCTGGCAAACCCAGCTACAACAGGTACTATTGTAGCATATTTTAAACAGCCAACCCGGCACTTAAGACTTTTCTGCAACAGTTCTCTCTCTAGGAAAATTGTTAAATCACATAAAGTATCTCAATGTCCTAAATTTTGGGGATTCCACGACTCCAGAATATGTCACTATGAACAAAAATGTAAATAATGCGGGTAAAGAGGCCACAGTGCCTGCTTAGCAACTCCTACATGCTCCAACTGCAGAGATCCTCACTCAGCAGACGAGAAATATTGTCCAGCGCGCCCAACAACAAGGAGGGGCATTACCAGATATCTTACTCAGCCGGAATTAAAAAGAATCAGGCAGGCAGGACACCGCGCCTGGCTCTTGGAAAGTCCAACACCACAAGATCCAAAGAACCCCTCTGCTTTAACTCAATGCTAAGCAGGTCAAATAACAGACAACGGAAGTGCTTGAAAATATTTCAAGCAAATGTAGTGTGTGGGCAGGCCAACCAAGACCTCGCCTTAGCCTTGGCAAGCACAGAATCTGTCGATACTATTATTCTGCAGGAACCTTGGATCCTACCAAACTTAGAGAAGAAAATTACAAAGTATCACCTCGAATTTGAAACATATAGCCCAACAGATACGTGGGACGCAAGACCAAGGGTTATAACGTACGTCAGGAAAGGGCGGAACCTTCAGGTTTCACAAGTAAGATCGTCATGTACTACGGGCATTTGCTGGGTCACCATAAGTGGTGTCACTCCACCAATCACAATTGTTAATATCTACAGACCCCCACAAGAGATGGAGGAAAGAGCAGTTATTTCTGCCTTTGAAAGGCTGGCGAGTACATAAAAATTGCCTCGTAGCCAGGGACTTCAACTTTCAACACCACCTGTGGGACTCCCGGGCCCACAGCTCAAGAAAAGCGGACTGATTAGTTAAATGGGTACATTCCAGCTCGCTAGCCCTCGCATCACCGACAGACAAAAGCACCCAAAGCAGAGGGAGCAACTTGACCTTGTGTTCACTAATACACCACGGACTCATTGTAATATTGAAGAGCACTTACATACTTCATCAGATCATGAAACTTTACTTTCTATGGTACCATGCGCAGGGCATCCAGGTCCTGTTGAGAGGGCAAGATTTAAACTTAACCCCGAAGCAGTCCCGCGATTTACAGCTGGAGTAAAGGAGACGCTACCCCCTAGCAACTTGTAACCCCAAGATCCCGAAACCTTTGCTGACAAGATAATACAGAGCATCCAAGTCAACATGCAGAGATTTCTACCACAGAAAAAGCAGTTCACACAAGGAACCAAATGGTGGAACCAAGAGTGCGTAGAGTAGGCAGATGCTTTCCGGTGGGCTAGAAGACTAAGCGACGCCACAGCTGAGAAAAGGGAGCTACGCAAAGCTACAAGNTCTTTTACACAGATGTTGATTGCAAGGCTTCAGCTTTGATACGCGCTCTACTTGAACGGAGGTCCGCGGACGAGGATACTAGCCAGCTGCTAGATCCAATCGGTCACCAGGCGAAATCGCAAGTCCAAGAGACGGTGGAAATGACAGAAGTAGAGCAATGCATACTGAATTCGGCTAACACGGCACTAGGTATCGACGGCATTACGACAGAAATTCTGCGAGCATGTTGGGAAAGTATTAAAGACGCAGTTCTCCTACTATTTCGCCGATGCCTGAGATAGGGTTATAATCCCAGCCTCTTTTGTGTAACAGAAGTAGTATTTCTTCCGAAACCGAATAAAAGATACATTAGCTCCCTAAAGTCATGGCGCCCTGTTGCGCTTTTGTCCTGCCTAGGAAAAGGACTAGAAAGATAACTAGCAAGAAGGATTAGTCACGCAGCTATCACACAAAAGGTTCTCAGCAGACTGCAATTTGGGGCACTCCCAAAATGGTCTTCCACTGACCTCGTGGGATGTCTTATACATTACATCGAAACAGCTCGCTCTAAGGGGAATCTTGCATCTTTATTAACGGTGAATGTCAAAGAGATATTTGACACGGTCCTTCCAGGTAGACTTAAACACAGGTTATTCGAACAAGGATGGCCATTCTGGCTATTAAGATGGATGGATTCTTTCATGAACAACAGATCAGCTCGAATCCGGATGGGAGATCTCCTTACTCAAGACTCACCTCACGTGTGGCCACCCTCAGGGTTCACCTGTATCGCCCATTCTCTTCATGCTTTACATTAAGCCTCTACTGAAGCTGAGCAATCCAATGGGCATATTCGGGTATGCAGACGACATTGCCTTTCTCAGAACCGGAAAGACACTATTACAATGCGCTGTAAAACTCCAAAAAGACCTGCAAATGATCGTAGATTGGGGCAAACAGAATGCGATCATATTTATTCCAGACAAAATCGAGCTGCAACATTTTACTATAGCTCCCAAACCCATAAATTATCCCTCTATCCGACATGAAGATTTTTATGTCATCCCTAACCAAGAAACAAGTTGGCTAGGCGTTTGGCTAGATAGGAAACTTTCCTTGCTGTCCCACGTCAGAAAGTGGTCAGCTAAAGCGTCAGCGGCAACAGCCCATCTCAGACGATTCAATAATACACGGTGGGGTCTCGCTCAGACCTAATCATACAAGCAATCAAATCATGTGTCATTTCTACAGCCTTCTTCAGGGCTGAAGCTTGGTGGCTGGGGGATACTGTCATTTCTTGGTTCAAGGGGAAATACAGAGAGCTGAAACACCGAAGCGGCCCTCACATGGCGCTCCTCCCCAAAACCGTCAAACTAGGCCTAGGAACAAAACTTCCAGTGTATAAAACTACCCCACTGCATATACTACACCGGGAGGCCGGAGTTCCTCCAGTTCCTCTACTACTTGAAAAAATTCGACTACGACGAACACTACGCATACAAACATTAGATGATAGACACCCATTAAAAAAAAGAGCAATTGGGAACGAAAAAACGCGTCTCACTGGAATGGCTAAAATTCTGCCAACCTCCGAAGATTCATAAAACGCTAGCCTTGACATGACGAAATACATCATTAAATCTAACTTCACCCCCACTAGACATGACATTCATCTCTTTTCGGACGGCTCATGGACATCAGACAGTAAAGGTGGAGGGGGATATGTAATATACCAAGCGGGACAAAAAGATTCAACCGGTAGCTTTGGCATTAACAGACACGTCGAGTCTATAGACACTGAAATAATATCCATTCGACAAGGGCTTTCCGCCTGTGTCAATTCAGCCAACACACGATTCATTACCAACATCATAGTGTTCACCGACAACAGGAAAGCAGCTGGGATTGTAAACGGGAGGCAAACTCTCACATGTCGGATAAAAATTCAAGAGAAACGAGATATTCAGAGAGAACGGATAGGGCGCAACAAACTTGCCCATGTTTCTATCGGACATATATACGCACAGTGGGTCCCCAGTCATTCGGGGGCTCCAGGCAACGAAGAAGCAGACTACTCAGCTAAATCTGGCGCCCAAAATGCCTTGGTCACATCACAGGATGATATCCCATCATATGCAGCGGTCAAAACTATCGCTACAGCCAGTAAGAAGCAGCAGATAGACACATGGTGGGGACAACACGCCCCAACAAGATACAAACAGCTGTGTATATAGGCTTCTTCTTCATCAAATTGTCCTATTGAGCTGAGGCTACCCAGGAAAGTCCTGCACGACTTAATCTCCTCCCGGTCAGAACATGGAGATTTCAAGGAGTATCATGAAAGATTTCATCGCGAAAACTTCCCGGCATGTTCCAGTGAGAAAGACTAAATCCCAGTACATTTTTTCTTCTGCCGCTCGAACAGGATAATTGCAAGGAAAGAAACAGGAAGACCGAGCGAGTCGAAAGAGTGGCTTTTAGGGTCACCGGATGGAGCAGCCCCCTTAAGGAGAATAATAGAGGGATCACAGTAGATTTTATTCGCAGATCATGGGATGGTCTAAACTACTAGATTCATTTGTAGATATAAAAGTATAACATTCGCTCCGGGCTTGGCCTCGATGACGCCTCCTACGCCCATAGGGAGGCATTAGGCAACAGTTGGAAGATTGTTGTTGTGGACGTTAGATGCGTAAATAAATAAAAATAAATATTGTGAAGGTAATATATAGGATAAAAAAAGGAATGAGTAATTTAGAACATAACACTGAATATATACCTTTTACCATTTTCCATCTTCAATAAATCTTAACCAAATTAGACTAAGCTGAAGATGATCAGGGGACATAACGGCCAAATATGACTAAAGATCATCAGAAAGAACCCCGGTAATTTATGCGAGCAATTCAATATCCCCTTCAGCCTGTACTGTCTTTGTCCGTAATATTTACAAAACTTCAAGATGCATGCATATCAGTCAGGGTATGATGCTGAATCTAGTATCGATCCTCTTTGAAATCTATTTTTGGCAATTTATTCGGACAAGATTGAAGAAAACTGTTCATGCGCCTCAGAAAATTCATGCCTGGTTTTTGTGAATTGGCGCAGAAAAGGCCCTGCTCCTATATAGCCCTGCTCAGACCCTCTTTAGCCCCATTATTATACCCTGGAATTCTTTTATGCATCTTAAAGTTTTGTAAGTATTACGAACAGAAATAGTAGATACTGTTAAGGGAGCAATGTCAATCGGACAATTACGAAAGCAATGCCCAAAAATAGGTTATATTTTTCTATGGCACTACAGGTGTAGATACAGCTAATACTGTGTACATGAATTAAGAAAACCAGTGATCTCTCTCAATCAGACAAGCAGTTTACCAAAACAGTGAATGCGAGTGATCCCACCTCACAGTGATTTGTCGAGTTAGGATTAGCGTAACAGGAGTGATCTAGATTAGTACTTCCCTGAATAGGCTAGGAGTGATTTACCTGTATATACAAATTACAATATCACGTGATGGTTGGGAAACCTGCCTCCAACAACCTTATGTCGGGCCTAGCCCGTAACAGATACACCCTTAACTGTATAAGATGATCAGAAGATAACTACTCCCCCCAAGGTGTTTACATGTAACTGTGCAAAAAAATTTAGCGCGACCGCAGATCAACCAGTGTGAAAAATAAGAATATCTTTAGATCCGTTGAAAACTTAGATGAACAAATCAGCCGTTGTGAAACGAGAGGTTGGAAGAATTTCAAGCTGTAAGAACTAAGATTAAAATTTTGAGAATCCGAGTGGAACTATCAAATTGTGAAAATGTATACGAATATCAATATGAATATGAAGAAGTGGAGTGGGCCGAATTCACAAATTGGAATCCAAACGTTTCATAGTAAACTACCCGAAATTCTTCCAACACCTCTTTTCACCAAAACGATTGATTTTGTCCGAAAAGTTTTTTAGCAATTCTAAAGATTTTTCTTATTTTTCGACCTGGTTAATCTGCGGTCGCTCTAGGAAAAATGAACAATCAACACCACAGGGGAGTAATTAACAAATTATTTCAACACCAATACTCTATCACAATGCACTGTGTTGTAGTTTTACTCCACGACTCCCATGCCCAAAGTCTCGATACTCATCATGAATATAAATTTTCATCATACCCCATATATTCTAGTCCAGACTTAAGTCTGGAAAACAAGGCCATGATACAAGTTCGATTCCACGAGTATCGAGAAAATCTCACGAGGGACGTGCTCGATAAACTGGCTCATCATCATCATCCATAAAATAGGTTTAGACGAATTAACTCTTCCGATTTAGACCTGAGCCACTCTGCAATCGGTGGGAGTACATACAGATGATAGTCTTTTGAAGTCACCTTCCTCCATTCAGCGTTCTGCAAAACTAAAAGGGCCTCACTCGACTTTAGCAGAGCTACTCCAAAGTATCCTTTTGTTTCCGGTAATAGTCCACGACGCAAATGTATTACTATACTTCTCTGTTAATTTAAATACATAAGCAACCAAAATATCATTTAACTCATATGAGAAAAACTGACCTTTCTTGTGACATAACCAGACTTCATCTGATCGTCATTTAGCCAAGCTTCGTCGCTCCAGTGAGCTTGACGACATTATTGGTGTGCCCAATGAAGATATTACCCGGGCCAAGTTTTCTGTACTATCCGATGGTTCTCGTAAAAAGGGTGACACTTAAAGATAATTCATCATGACTAAGTCCCTTCCCTTAAGCGCAATACGAATAGTAGTTTTTTCGGCTATCAATAGTTAAAATTTGAGATCGAGCCCAAGGTATGATACATGCCATGTTAACCAAGATTTGTAGACAAATTCTACCAGCTGGAGAACTTAAGGTTTAAGCTTTTAAAGAATCCTAGTCCTTTGTCTGGGAGATGCACGAGCGGGTCGGATAGTGTGTTTACTTGGGAATGTGTGATTACATAGTGAGATGCTATTGCTCTGTTGGAATTTTCAGTCTGATCAAGAGCTGGGATCTACATTTAAGTAGTTGATTCATGTAGTTGTCCATCTGAGGACATCAGTGGGGTAACCAACCATCTTTTTGGCAATTACATGAGGAATTTTTTATAACCCCAGATCTACATACTCAGTTTGAATTGTCCAGATGCTACAATTGAGTAGATCAAAAAGCTTACTATTCCAATTAAGAGAAATTTTTAAGAGAAATTTTGAGTTATTCTTCAAACCGACGGTCGGAGATGATTCAAAGACTTCATTCCAATCCAAGTTCACTTAAGTATTTCCAGACTGAATGATGTAAGGATGGTAATACGTAAATGGGATCTCAGTTTTGATATCGAGAATTCAAGTCGAACCTAAAACATTTTTAGAGTGCCAAATTGGGGAATCCTTTTCGTTATAAACTGTATATGAATTTTTACTCTACTTCGGTCGTAAAGGCTTTGGTAGATCAAATTAACGTTATCTTAGAGCGTTCTACCTTGACAAAGACCTTTCTTTACGTTTAATGGCTGTGCAGATAAGCATTGAGTTAGCACATGTTTATTCGAACGTTTGTTAAAGAAATTTGTATATAGTTTATCATTCTCTGTGAGAATTTCCACGTCCAAGAATGCGTTTGATTTGCCGGAAAAATTCCACTCAATTGTAATTCTCCAGGTTCAACATAAGATAGAGTATCATCGAGTGCTTCTTTAGATTCTTTGAAAAGAAGGAATTTATCAAAAATATAACATCCAAAGTAAAGTAGAGCTTTCTTGGAGAGTTTTTGATTGATTTTTCCTTCATGGTGAGCAACAAGTGGGTTATCTACAACATGAGCACATGAAATGCCCATAGCTATACCTTACTTCTGCTTGTAGATTCTTTGTTTATACTAAGAGGAGTTGTTTCGAGGGATAATGCTGAGCAACCTAGTTATACCTTGATAACTATTCGCTTGTGAGGTTAGCCCTTTCAAATAGTCCTCCTACTCTATAATGGATTTGACTCACGAGATCGAAATTGGCCTATAGAAATTTAACAGGTAACTGAGGAAGCGGAATGATTTCCACTAGAGTTATTATCTCCATATTCATATAAGTCAAGTTTATCGTCTTCGAATCCATACACATCAAAGTTATCGTCTTCATACCCATAAATATCAAAGTTATCGTCTTTAAGTACATCAATATGTTTGAAGGTATCGGATTGATCATCAACATCTTCCTCTTCGCTTTCCTTTTCTTTTGAGTAAGTAGGAGACTGTAAAGATGCTTTCGCAAGTTTGCACTTGCGAGTTTTCTTGACTTCGAGTATTTTTTTTAGATCTTTTGATCCCCTAATTCTCAGACTTAACTCTTTCACTATATCTATCCATCGAGATTCGATACCACACGAAGGACATGAACCTTTTATTGGCAATAATATATCACTACTGTCGCCTAAAAATCGTTTGCTTAAACAAGTCATGTGAGTTACTGCCTGGCATTTGGGACTTGGACACAAGGTGTATATTCCACGTTCATTTTTAAGTTTATTCTTGCAAATTTCACAAACCTCATCTTTTATAGAGGTAAACATTTCCATTCCTTTTTCAATATGCAACTTCTGGTCAGTGTAGCCGAGATGTATTGAGTTTAAACCCTTCGATAGGTTATTTTGTATACAGTTGGGAATGTCCTCGGCCAGGGATGGATTATCTGACGAGAAGTCTTTAATTATTATTATGTGTTCCGGAATCTGATCCTCGTTGTTTCCGCACCATTTATTCCAAATGTCGTAGACAACTTTGGAGAAGAAATGGAGTTTTAATGGCCATCGACAAAAAGATGGAACACGAATAAGAAGGTGTAAGTTGGAGAGAAGGGAAGATACTGAATGTCTAGGTCTCTTTAGACGGCCCGATCTTCTCCGGGATGTAGCATGCTGGATTCTTTGGTCTGATGGAATGTGGAGGGTGATATGAGGATTTTGCCATGCCCATCTGAATTCGAGAAAAGTTAATAATTGCTGAACACAATATGGTGAACTGTTTCCTGTAATCATTGTGATGACTTATATGTCTAGTAAGGGGTTATTTTGGCCTTTGTGTTTAATTTTCTTGGATAATGTCAGATAGCTAGCTAGATTCAGTAACTCACTCAAATTTCAAAGCAGCAATGTGACTGGGAAACCCAGACACAATGAAAGTCATTTCCCAAGGCCTAAGATTGAGTCGACTGGTTCGAGCAGCGCCACCAGTTCTTACTCCGTTGTGTTGATCAAGTCTTCGAACTTTAAAATCTCATATCAGATTATCATATTTGCTTGCGAATGACTCACTTACTAGGATTCATAGTTGATCCCACATAGACACTGGTAGGTTTGATCTTAGATCTAAGAAGGTAACAGCAATAAAAAGGTGGGATTGGCCGATCCATCGGCATGTTCAAATCGCTAGATGGCTAGGTTGGCTTCGAGAATGGTATTTACGACCAAAGAAGACGATGAGCGCGTGTAGACTATAAGGGTATCGCGTAAGGGTCGCGTCGTCAGCAATTCAGCTGGACTATACTTTATTCGGCAAAGTCGATCTACATGTGCAGACAGGGGTCAGTCATTTTTCTCATATACCAAGGGTCAGCCATAATGAGCCCCCACCCCCCAACACAACCCAAGAAAAAGACATTTTGATTCTAGAGGGACTATCCAAGTCATAATGATCTTAACTCGCTAAATATTACTAGCACTATCACTAGCAACTTTTCAAAACAGGGAGTTTTGGTGATGGAAGTTTTGGCGCCCTAGCTTTTATCTCCAAAAATGTTCTTCTGTTATTACTGTACTAGCACTGTATAGGAAAGTTCCAATGATTTTAAAGCACTTAAATATTTATTTTATTTTGAGTTACACATACACGAATACTGCCCTTTTTTTTTCAGAAACACAAATTCAAATAACTAATATCCTATCGGACCACCATTTGCATCTTTAACTGCCTGACACCTTGCTGACATGCTCATAATCAGGGTTCGAAGCTGATCCGGCGATATAGACTCTCAAGCCTCCTCAACAATCTCACGGACCTGTAACCGACTACGCCGTCCCCTTTGACCAAGCTCTAGATAGCGAGCCTGTCTGTATGATTTCATCATGCTCCATACAGCCTCTATCGGATATGGATCCGGAGATAAAGCTGGCCAAGACATCGATTCAATTTCGTGAGAGCAGAGGTATGCTAACGAAATGGTGACTTTGAATGGGGGTGCGTTATCTTGTATGAACCTGATAGGGCGACCATCAGGTCCAGGATTTCTCCTAATCCAGTGCGCAACTCGGGGAAGTATGTTTACGTGTAGCTTTCGGCCGTTATATTTCCCTATTGTCTTTCCCAAAAAAGATGATCCCCTTTTTGCTATCCAGACAAGGAGCCCCAAAACATCCACGAATTATTTTGCCTTTGCTTTCTGTCACAAGTACTGTCATATTCTTCACCTATCTTTAAAACTCGTCAGTCTATATTTACACAACAATAAATTTACGAGGCTGATCCTTCGAGTGATTTATTGGGATGTGATCTTCCCATCATTGATGCAAATTTCATTGCTCCAAAGGACGAGCGACCAATTTTCTTGGGTTAAGTGAATATAAGCCTCTGCACATGCCTACGGATACGCCTATTCTCCTCCGATCGTGGAGGCTTGTTTCTGGAAACACATAGTGGACTTTTCCTGTTGTTAAAGGCGTTCCTTATGGATTTTTCACCCAAATTCCAATCAGGAAAGTTTGAGGCAAGTTCGAGGTACAACATTTGTCTCGTCACACAAGAAGAACAATCAAAATCTTCCAACTCATCTACTAGCTTAGAATTAAATTTAAGTTTTGGAGGAGCTCCTTTGCTCTTTTTAGGAGAGACATGGTCGCAACGTATAGTATGTTGTACTTGTGCTAAAGTTATTCCAAGAAAATCTGATATATTTTGAATTTTTATCAGCTTGATAAAGTGTAAAAATCTGAACCGTTTAGAAACGATTATTGTTCCTCGAGTCTTTGTAATACTTACTTGTAGCTTCTGATCTCGCGTGAGATTACGGAATCGTTGAGGAGTTGATGGGGCATTTATGGATAGAGGATTCATCCTGTGAAGACCATCAGTAAACAGAGATAAATTAATCTCACAACCTACTTGAATAAATTTTATACATTGATTATCTTGTAACTGTGCGGATAGGACAGACAATTTGATTGGGTTGACTAGATCGGGGAGGTCTAGTACTGATGAAGTGCAAGTAGTTTTTTATTTTTTTTTTTTTTTTTTGGTTTCTCGTCCTTATGGAGTCTAAGACTATCAAGGACAAGAGATCATGAGTACGTGATTTAGATTAACTGGACACTCACACTCAAACAGCATTTGCGAATACCACTACGAGAATTGAAGTTACCTCCTGTACTTCTCTTCCGTGAATATCCACCAAAGGGAAAATTCTCAAAAACCCTTTAATTGTTCAAGTGTACCTCCCATCTACGTAAACACAAATTTCACCCCCTAAGAAAGTAGGGTCTACTGGATTCGAACCAGTGGTGGGTCTTCCGTCTCAAGTGGGGCAGGTGTCAAGGCTACCCAAACTCTACTTGGAAGCCCAGCCCGGAAGGCATACCACTACACCATCCGACTCTGGATGCCCTATGGTACTAGTGGTTTATGGCAGATTTTTCTTGGCCGCTAGTGAGCTATATAGCCTCAAATGGCTTTCGCTTGGATAGGCTGAATACATGATGCTCTAAGATGTGTTAATACAGATTTTCATTCGTCATCAGCCCGAGGCATTGATTTTTTTTAACTATTGAGAAGTGTTTTATTTACTCATACTAGGTTGAATCATGGCATTGAACAATGTGTTTGCCTACTTGTTGATATAAAGGATACATCTTTTCGATACAAACAAATGGTATTAAATTTTTGCATATCATACGCCAAATCAGTCGATCTTTATGATCCTAATATCTCTTAACAATCGAAGACACTTTTATACGAGAAAATATTCGAATTCAGTAAAACTAAGACGGAAATGTCCTTCAAGTAAGTAATTTTCTTCCTTTTCTAAAAATAATGATATTGGCTTTTTGGCTACTGCCAACTCTACAAACATTGAAAAAGATGTTCAAAAGGGTTGCCGAGTATGTTCTGAGATCATATTACGTTGAAGGCTTCTGGCTGGATAATGATTTATTTTGAAAGTGAAAAACCCACGATCAAGTCTTTTTAAATTATATCATTGAGCTGTAAGCATTCATTCTCTATTAGTCAGTGCGAACCTCCGAAGAAATTGGTAAATAAAATTATACTAACATCTCATTCATACAAACTGTTCAAAACAACACCGAAACACCACATGAAATCCATAAAATATTGATGATTGTTACTCCATGATGGTCAAAGTATTCAATTCTTCTCTTTTTTCGCTCTGATAAATTATCTTGGACTTAGATTCCTGGTCCCATGGGCCGTCTATTTCGCCCAAATGGAAAAACCTAAGAGAAAGGATTTTTGTAAGTATGATAGTATGTGATATTGAATTATGATGTAATTATTATGAATTAATATTAGCTTCAAATACTTCATCAGGCCAGAGAAAAGTTCTGTTTATGTCCAAATGATATAGAAATAAAGTATACCTTTGTGCCTCCCCAACCTAGTCTGAACGCTGCTTCATGAGCAAAAAGCTCTCCAAAACCTAACATGAGTCCATTAATAAATGGTAGCAAAAGATTAATTGCAGCGCTTCGTAGCAGGCCCCAGATTGTAGGGGTATTGAATTGAATCAAAGGTGAAGAGCTCATAGAAGATGGTAGGGAGATATCATCATTGAAAGAATATTCTATTTCAGATGATACATTTGATGGAAATTTGCTTGTAATACGAGAATTATCTGGTGACATGACTAGAGTTCAGTGTGATTGATTGCTAGTGAATCATAGACGAAGTCTTCTTTTGTCCGCATCCTCATTTAGCGTATTTCGGTGATTCTCAAAGGGTTATGTTCCGCTGGCCTCCCTTCATCAATAAGCCCAAACCCTAACGCGAGGAATTTATTTCGCCATGGATGAAACAAAACACGAAGCGCTCATTCAAGATTTTCATGAATTAACCGGTGTCGATCCAGAAGAAGTGAGTACTACTCTCTAACTGCCTTGGAATACTTATTTTACTAAAAAGATATCAATTTAAAAGGCTACACAATATCTCACAGCAAACCGATGGGATTTGAGTAGCGCAGCAGCGGAATACTTTACATCATTGGACGAGAAAGCAATGGGAGGAGGGGATCAAGAAAACATTAATGCACAAGATACTAAGCCATATACTGGACCTCGAACCCTTGATGGTAGACCAGCACCCGAATCTCTCTCAATGATTGGCTCAAGTTCTCAAACTTCTGCACCTAGAAAGCAGAAGAGGGGTGGCATTGCAACCTTAAGTTCATTAAGTCAAGAAGACAACTCTGGTGATCAAACTGATGACTTTAACGATGAAGATATGAAGCCTAGTAAAGGGAAAGAACCTAGAGATTTATTCGCAGGTGGGGAGAAGTCAGGCTTAGCAGTTCAGGATCCTACTCAAGGTCATGATCATCCTAAAAAGGTGGCTAGAGATATTCTTAACATGGCCAAAGCGTAAGTTGAATATGTCTAATCATAACCCAAACAAACTGATCAATAATTAGAAATGCTGCAAGACTAGGAAATGAGGCTTCATCAAATATGACAACACGGTTTCGCGGCAATGGTCAGATTCTCGGTGGTGACGATACTCCTTCCAGAATTATTCCAGATCCTGAACCACTGTCTCCGGAGTTGGGCTCAACACTGACTCGAAACTTTCATCTCTGGGAAGATGGTTTTAGTATTGAAGACGGCCCTCTTCACCGGTTCGATGATCCTCAGAATTCAGCTGACCTTGAAATGATTCGACAAGGTCGAGCTCCTTTACATTTAATGGGCGTTCGTGATAATCAGCCAATTGATGTAAAACTTATCCATCATCACAAAGAAAACTACAAGCCTCCACCCAAAGTATACAAACCATTCAGTGGACCGGCGAACCGACTAGGCAGCCCTATTCCAGGTGCACCACTGAAGGCTGAGATGACCTCTACGGAAACACCAACATCAATTCCTGATATTGATCTAGATCCCTCTCAACCTATAATAAGTTTAAGAATTCAACTCGCAGATGGAACTAGGTTACCTGCACGCTTCAATCCAAGCCACACCATCGGCCACGTCTATAGATTCGTGGAAAGAGCATCAACAATTTTCAGCTCTAGACCCTGGGTTCTCGCTACGACCTTTCCCAACAAAAATCATACTGAAAAAGATCTAATTTTAGGAGAAGTACCTGAATTTAGAAAGGGTGGCATGGCTGTACAAAAAATGATATGATGAATTCGTTAGTTTTATTTAATAAAACTTAGATCTGAGATCCGTGGAATTGAAACATGACCAAAGAGGAATGTGTCTTATGATGGCGTTTTAGGGAGTCTATTAGAAAGGAAACTGTTATGATGTATCAATTCCAGAAAATACTTTATGATAGCTTGTTGACCGTCGCTACGTTTCACATTTGGTTGAAGTATTCGAATTCAGATTTATTGCCTCACAAACCATTCATGATCTAGTATGTACCTTCTTATATCTGCAATCAAAGTATTTTCTTTTACTTGAGAAGGAAAATATATTAAATTATAAGCAGGATTTATTCGCAAAAAGTGAATAGAAATTCGCACCTTTGGACTGCCATACTCAACCCTAAGTCTGAGAGAAGAATATGTATCCGATTAATGTAACTTAGAGAAACCTTCCCCAATTATTGAAAAGTATTTCTGATGATTTTGTTCAATCACTTAATGACCTATCCATTTAAAACCGAAGATAAATCAATCAATCAGATTAGGTTTTGCTATTTTCACTCAACTCTTAGTATGCTATAAAGGCAACTTCAAGTGATAGTTAAAGTTTTTAGCCAAGAAATATACTTAATACCATTAAACAATTTATGAGGCTAGATTCGTTAATCTGTAAGCTAATTATGAAGTCAATATGGTGAGGCCGCATTAGTAACACATTCACACAATGAGTGACTAGTCTAGCACAAAATTTAGTGACTCCGGTACGAATCATTCAGAACATAGAAAATATGCAGAACTTACGGATAAACTTTGTGAAATTTGTATAACTTACCAGAGTACAGATTTTAACTCAAAGGTGATTTCGGCTCTTCAGTTGTTGAAGTTGCCAACTATATCACTTAAAAAGACGACGTATATCTTGATTATTATTCACTGTCAATATCTCACGCTATCGAGCTTGCTGTCGTGATCCAATGACCGAATTTTAAAATATTTTTTCTATAGAAATTATGGAAGATCTTAATGGACTGGATTGGTCCGCACCCTCGTCAATTAATAATTCAGGTAGAGGTTCTGCTGATACAGCTAAATGCTATCCTGCCTTACGACAAAATTCCGCATCCCAAAACTATAGCAATACTCTATCCATTTCTTTTCAAAATACTAGTAACGGAAATTTTGTACCCAAATCCTCCACCGTATTAAACCCGAAACCGAAAACTGTAGACAGCTTCTCTAATCTTGTATCCTTTGGTGCGGCTAAAGAAGTTAGCCTCTCTCTGCAAGAAAGGAAGCAGAAACTTGAAGCCGAAAGACAAAAACAAGATGCTGAAGAGCGGAAACAACTTGAATTACAATTTGGCAACGGTCAATCTTGGGATGAAATTGGTCATAAAAATTTAGGGCAAACACATACTTCATCATTCACTCAAAGTGATATATCTGCGCTCAAGTTTTCGCCAGTAGTAACACAAAAATCGATATCTCAGCCCGCCGCAAACGAGAGTATTGTTGCAGGCTCTGAGGATGATGAAGACCTATTTGCCGCATTCAATTCAGAAACGAAGGTCGATGCATCAAGCCATTATCCTCCACCTTTAATATCTAGCCAACAACCCAGTAAACCTTTAGATCTGAATAAACCCCAAGCATGGATGCCATTGGAAACTTCATCTAGCATAGATTTAGGTGAAGATGATGATCCATTTGGACTAAATCAGCTCAATCCAGAAAATTCAGTGACACAATCCCCGTCTACAATTACAAACGATGATGATTTGTTGGGTGATCTCGGAAAACCCGTTGAAGAGGTCATAAAAAAAACGATTTCCAAACCGACTTATTCCTCTAAGCAAAAAATAGAAGTTGATGAAAATTATAACTGGAATAAAGCTGTATCTGAGCTTGTTGAAATGGGTTTCACTGCTGAAAAAGCACAACATGCCCTGATTGAAAACGGGCAAGGCATCAATATTCAAGCTGCAGTAAGCTGGCTATTGAATGATGCTCACCGTCAATCACAAAAAAACCAGCAGAAAAATAAATTTAGTAGGAACAGAGAGGCGAAAGAATCATCTCATATTGATGATCTGGAAAGAAAAAATGTACCACGGATATGCGACGAACGAGATCTATCACAAGAATTTAATCAAAAATCTCTATCACCCAGTGGAGATTTAGATATACCAAAAACTGTCACTGATGTCCGTAACAATTTGGTTAAATCAGCAAACTCATTGTGGAAAATCTCACAAAAGAAAGTACAAAAAGTAGTAGCGGACTTTCAGCAGCAAGATATGACATCAGATTCTCATCAACCTAAATGGATGCGAGAAGCTTGTAATCATAATCTCCCAGGTGGCATACCTAAAAACGGACAGCAGGAAGACATTTATCATCCTACAGGTATAACTCACGAAGCTCTCTTGCTCGAGGGACGTAGTGGGCCCTCAAATAGCAAAACGAGAGCATCCGAAGATAAAAATTTTAATCCAAACGTATCACGCGATCAATCTTCTAAGACATCCAAAGTATCTTTGGAATCGCACCATTCTGGTCACCCGTTGCAGCAGTCTACTCCTGAAGTTAAAAGAAATAGGGACCTGTTAGCCAATGTACAGTCTGAAAATGTTTATGTCAGTCCTGCTCGACGGAAAAAGATGACGTCTCAACCCCAACTTTCTCGATCTGATCAAGGAACTCCGCCTTCAAAGCTTTCAACCCCCGCTAGCGTGCCATCACCATTCACTCCAAAAACATCAACTACAACTCCCAATAGACCAAAGGTTACGCCTCGCCAATTGCCTCCAATTTCTCCAGCCGACCTTCAACTATCCACTCAGTATCGCTTAGCTGGAACCTCACATTTTAAACGTGGTGATTATGTCTCAGCTCATAGCTCATATAGCTCATCACTCTCTACTCTTCCGGCCTCTCATCCAATTAATATTGTTCTCCTTTGTAATCGAGCTCTTACATCTCTAAAGAATGGTGTGCCAAAGTCTGCCATATCAGACGCTAATCTTGCACTTGATTTAATTGGCGAATCACGTGGTGATGGTGAAATCATAGATTTAGGATCTGGAATAGGAGGAGGCAAGAAAGAAATGAAAGTCTTTTACGAAAAAGCCATGTTACGAAAAGCTGAGGCCTTGGAACAGATGGAGCGATGGAAAGATGCTGGGGATGTTTGGAAGATCTGTGTTGAACAGGGTGTTGGAGGCTCGACTGCTACCGAGGGTCGTAAAAGATGTGGGAAGCTGCTCAATCCTAAGCCTCTTCAAACAAAAACACAGAGAATTACTCCCCAAAATCAACACTGTGTAAAACCAATCAAAGCAAATACTTCAAATGTAAATAGTGAGGAATCGCCTGCTGTGAAGAGACTTCGAGAAGCGAATGAGAAAGCTGAGATAACTGACAACGAGAAACTTGAACTTATTGATAAAGTTGAAGCTCGAATAGCTCTCTGGAGAGATGGGAAAAAAGATAACCTTCGCGCATTGATTGGAAGTTTGGGAGGAGTTATGTGGGAAGGGAGTGGATGGAAAGACGTCGGAATGCACGAGTTGGTACAGAATAATAAAGTGAAGATTAATTATATGAAAGCTATTGGGAAGACTCATCCTGATAAGGTATGAGACATCCGTGCTTACTTAATTTGATTAATTACTGATAAGAGAATTTTTTTCCCATAGTTACCACAAAATACTAGTACAGAGGTACGAATGACTGCTGCGCTGATATTTGCAACTTTGAATGAAAGTTGGGATAAATTTAAACAACAGAACGGAATGTAAAATATAAGAGTTATAGACCGGTTAAGAATCTAATTTATTTATTACTCAAACATAAGTAAAAGAGACCGACTTAAGCTTTTTTTTTTTTGTAATTCTCTTTAGGCTTTGTGGCAATATATTGGCTTCTGGAAAGTCACTTAATCGTTAGATTCTTAAGTAGAAACCAATCAAATATTTCTTGAATTGCTTAATTCATCATCTTTGTTATTTTGGCCTCATCCCCTGCTAATTTCTCTTCGCTAAGTATTTTCATGAGTTTAGATTTAAGTTGTTCTTCTAAATAGTAGAATGGATAAATAACTAACAGATATAATAAGTATTGGAGGCAGCTAAAGGGAGGCTATAGTAGTTACTATAATGAAAATTTTTCACTTTACCCATACTTACAAGAGTTTTTAGTTATGCAATTTTATTTTTACCAATTTTTCATTTTGAGAATTCCTGTTACGGGTTTACCGATGTCAATTTGCTTGGGTGTTTACCTAAGCGAACTAGTTCTAAAAGATCGGCAAAAGGCAAGTCTGGATGGGGCAGATCAAATTGTTCAGCTTCGCTGTGAAACCATAACCGAGATTACCATCAACAATGATCATCATTATCACAAAGAAGCAAGAAGGGAGGAAGATATGTTGAATAGTATTCATCACCACATCATTAGTATAAGTATTCATATTAGATAATTCAATAGAAATCATTCAGTCAGCTTGGCTCCGTCGAAATCCCCCTGAACTGAACATAAAAATTCATATTTCTGTATGTTCAGAACTAGACATGAGACCGATAAAACTTCTATTCTGCACCTCAAGACACAATCGTGAATTAGTTTACTGGATACTAAGTACTCCAATCTTCCCTAGTAAAATACCACTATACCATCCGACCCTAGGTCCCTTTAAACTGCATCACAATTAAAAGAGATGTTTTATGTTATTGCAGTGAGAAAATTGAATCAGCGCGGGAATAATGGTAACATTGAAGTTTTACTACTCGATGGTTACTAACAATGCTAATCTTCTATTCCACAAATTTGTCCTACTTTATTTGTGAACAAGATTAGTGATCGGGTCGGATGGTTTAGTGGTATACCATCCGGGCTGGCCTTCTAAGTGGAGTTTGGGTAGCCTTGGCACCTGCCCCACTTGAGACGGAAGACCACTGGTTCGAATCCAGTAGACCCTACTTTCTTAGGGAGTGAAATGTGTACGTTGATCCAGGTATACTTGAACATCTAAAGGACTTTTTGAGAATTTTTCCTTTGGTGGATATTCACGGAAGAGAAGTACAGAGGTAACTTCATTTCTCGAAGTGGTATTTCGCAAATGATGTTTGAGTGTGAGTGACCAATTAATCTAAATCACGTACTCATGATTTCCTGTCCTTGATAGTCTTAGACCCCATAAAGAAAGAAAGAAAAAAAGAAGGAAAAGAGATCGCCACCTTTAACCGCTTTTGGTCCAGATCGTAAACTCCATACCCTTTACGTGAACTCTGTTAAACAAAGATATCAAGTCGGATGGTGCTGTGGTATACCGTCCGGGCCTTTCTCCCAAGTAGAGTCTGGGTAGCCTGGCCACCTACCCCACTTGAGACAGGAGATGGTTGGTTCGAATCCAACATACCCTTCCACAATCTCGCGGTGGATGTGTACAGGATGATGGAGGTATGTCTGGTTAATCCAGGGTTTGTAATTTCCTTGGATGGGTGTTCACGGATGAGGGGAAACTGCTGGTGAAGAAAAAGTGAATACACTTCGTAGTGGCATCTACAAATGGAAATTGAGGCATAAGTGTACCTACTGTCAAGTTAAATCATTCCATGTGTATAAACATTGCTAATGTGTCATAGCCTTGAGGCTGCTTACACATTAAATGGTTTAAAAAAAAACAAACAAACAAACAAAAGATATCCCCTGTATCTTAAATTTTTATTACGCCGAATTTCAATGCTAAAGCGCAGAACATGTCCACTCCATATATTAATAAAATCTCCATAGCATGTCCCATTTAACTCTTTACATCAACATCGGAACAATATTATTGCGACCTTTAGTAAGTATTTGATCTCGCGTTCTGGCCGTTCAGCTATTAGGACCTAAGTAAAAAGATGATCAGAAACTTTCATTTAAAGAGAGGTTACGATCGATGCATACACGTACTCAAGTCCCGTCTTACAGAATAAACTCAAAGTAAACGAAAAAAAAAAAAAAAATAGGCTGAAGACCACTGTCACTG
>JAHYSP010004110.1:7465-20183 GCA_019455505.1 Pleochaeta shiraiana
CAAGCCATCTTCTTTTTGTACTGGAATAGGTGATAGTTGAGAATCGCCGCTTGACTGAGATGGTAGTGGATCTCCACTTGCTCTACGGATTAAATCCACGTTAAACCGGGGCCAGATTTTAGACGGTACGTCGAGTTCCACTACATGAGGTGATATGATTTTGGTGACTTTGTATTTAGCATTGACCCACGCTAACTTCTTTTTAAGTTGTGGCGTTTGAATATTTTTTAGATTAAGCCAGAATTTATCGCCAACATAAAATTTTGGAGCTGGGTTTCTGTCTTTGTTGGCCTAATCTTCCATTCTCATTTGGGCTGCCGCCATAGCTGCAGAGGCATATTCTTGGGCTTCTTTTATACGATTCAAGAAATTCTGAGCTAGTTTTGCTGGCTTTGATCGAACTATGATTGGCTCCGATATCTTTTGCTGTATCGGTTCTACATGATAACCATGTTCAATAAAAAATGGACTTAAGCCCGAAACCGAACTATCCCTATTGTTCAGTGCAAGTTGTGCAGAAGGAAGCATTTTTGACCATTCGAATTGGGAAAAGGAAATAAAAGCTCGGATATATGACAGTATTTCCTGGTTCATTCTTTCTGTCGACCCGTCTGTCTCTGGATGGAAAGCTGTAGAAAGTCTTTGCTCAATACCAGCACCTTTACACAGATGAGTCCAGAAATCCCCTACCCAATTAGATCCCCGATCCGACATTAAAGCTGTCGGAAATTCGTGGAAACGATAATGGCAACTCAGAAATCGTTCAGTACAGTTTTCTGCATCCATACAATCCATAGCTTCTAGTGTAACAGATTTTAGTAAGCGATCTGTAATAACCATTAAATAACATGGGTCCTTTTTATTTCTTGCGGGTAGATCTGTCATAAAATATATGGAGAGCTCACTATGGAACCTCTCAGGAATTGGTAAAGGAAGTAAAAGGCCTTATCGTCTTGTTCTCCACCCATGTGATCTTCCGCATACATCACAATTTCTACAAAAACGACGCACCATTGAGCTCATCCTTGGCCAATAAAAGTTTCGCGATATAATTGCTAGGATATTATTACGACCAGGATGCCCAGTGACATGCGAATCATGGCTTCTTTGAACTAACGCTGTTCTCAAGGGCTCCCAATCTGGAACCCAAAGGCGTTTTCTAAAACAAAAGGCCTCTCTATCATCCAAAGTGCATTCTGATAGTGATGTATTTAATCCCAATTCCGTCGGAAAAAATCTTTCATCCTGTAAAATTGATGAATATAGTTTTTTAAATGAAGCGTCTTTCTCCACTCCTCTATTCCACAGATTTTGCATTTCCTCTTCTTCGAATAGATTTTCACCTTTTGGGATTTCATCCTCATTGATTGGGGCTATTTTTACCGGCTTCTCTGTATTTTTACGGACCCAAAGATTTTCTTAAATGAGTTGGAATTCTCTTTCCTTTAATCTAGGATCTTCCAAAAATTGAGGGACATCTTGTTCTCGACGGGATAATGCGTCCGGACGTTCCTCTTTTTAGCCAGCCCTATAATTCAGACGAAAATTGAACTGAGATAGAACTTGTGACCATCTTACGTGACGATCTGTAAGTTTGCGAGCAGACATAAAGTATTTTAGGTTGTTATGATCTGTGAAAATCGTGAAAGGGTTATGCAGACCTATTAACTCACCTCTCCAGTCATTGAGGCATCTTATTATAGCCAATAATTCCTTGTCTTGGATGTTATTGTTAAATTCCACCGGGGTAAGCTTCTTCGAAAAATAAGCTATTGGGTAGAGTTTTCCGTCAGTGTCGTTCTGAGACAGACACCCCCCTGTAGCCCATCCAGAGGCGTCGGTTTCCAAAACCGTGTCGCGATTCTCGTGCCACATTTTCAGTATCGGAGCCGTTGTGAAAAGTCTCTTGAGGGTTTCAAACGAGTCTTGATGCTCTTTGTCCCAATTGAAAGGCCAACCTTTGATTGTAAGTGCATGTAGGGGGTTGGATATGGATGCAAAATTATTTATAAATCCTCGATAAAAGTTAGCAAACCCTAAGAAGCTTTGAACTTCTTTTATGTTTGAGGGAGCCTCCTAAGATGTGATGGTCTCAATCTTCTTGGGGTCCCTTTTCACGCCATCTTTTACATTTATAATGAATCCTAGGTATTTAATTTCGTTTGATGCGAAAACGCATTTATCCGGATCCAATTGAAGACCTGCTTCGTTTAAACGGGCTAAAATCTCATTGGCCACTTTCCAATGGTCGCTTAGGTCACCCTCTGAAAAGATAATAACCTCGTCTAGATACGCCGCAAAAGTTACTCCGAGGAGGTTTCCGAGTACTTGGTTAATCCATCTTTGGAAAGCCGCCGACGCTCCTGCCAACCCAAAAGGTGACTCCAACAAATTCAATTAATAGTTATTTACCAACTCCCAGGTGATTTCAAACAGTAAGAACTTAAGGATAGCAAAAAATTTGTAAGTAGTAGTAGAATCTCCTAGCCAATAATTATCCCCAACCTGCAAGCACTTCCAGTCAATGACTCATTGGTAGCCGAGTCGGTATTCCCAATCCAATAATTCGTCCCTACATAGTAAGGGGCTCGAGTCAGTGATTAGTTCTGATCGAGCAAGCCACTAAATTACCTTGACCAAAATATTTATCCTCAACCATAATCTCTAAATCCTTTGTAACTCAACATCCCCAAAACATATTTCAGGTCAATCCAAAGCTTCTCTTTTTTTTTGCTGAATAAGCTGCATTTATCTCTTAAAATAATTATCTAAAAATCAATATTCAAATGAGGGTACCTAGACAGATGTAGCATAAGCTCCGGGACTTGATTTAATATCACCTGTAATGTATGTACGCACTTCGATTTTCATCAGCTCTTTTGTACGTAGAATCCTAGTTTTACCTGTGATCGTGGTAGGAGGGTTATCTAAAGCTTGATGCCGCGCCAGGAAGAGAAGATTTTCTCGCAAAATTGATGCGCGTTCCTCCTGGTTTAAAAAAGCCGCCCATTGCACAAGAGAGGCGGAGGTTTTCTATCATGATATTGGGAATATCATCGCATTACCTTGAACGTATCTAGTAAAAATATCTTCGTTACATCCTGTCTTTTACATTATTCCTTGTTTGTCGAAGCTGCTATATCTCTCTAGAATATTTGACACATGATAGGCACGTGAGATATGCTCTGTTTCCATTGGTTTCTCGATAATCTGATTTGAGAATCTTACATCATGAGTGTGACTAAATTCAAGCAGCGCCCAATAATTTTGTAAATATATGTGTTTATGATTGTAACTAGTTTAGGTATATCTTGGCGTTTGGTGTTCTGGGGATCGGCGTTTGTAGCGTATATAAATGATTATGTAATATTAGGATATTGTATAAATATTCGTCTCAGACAAGGAGAAGAAGATAGATATTTTTATATAGCATTTACTTTGTTGTTACCATAAAATATTGCCCCTCCCAGTATAGTTATACCGACACTGAAGTCCACTGCGGGCAGGTCTTGATTCTATCTTGTTAGGGCCTCGGTCAGCCTTTTTGATGGCATTCGCCTGTGCAGTACAAAGTCCCTGGGCAAAACTCCCAAAGTTTTCTTCGATATCTAAAACAAAAAGAGAAGGAATTCATTGCGATACTACATCTACATATTGAGGTAACCTTTCTTTTGGGACATTGAGCCGACCACTAAAATCAGCCGCTGTCGATTTTAAACTGATAACATAACAACAAGTGGATAAGTGGTCACTCGTTACACTTTCTTTTCTGTCTACCAAGTACAGGTTTCATTGATTTTGAACCACTCCAAGTCTAGAATGTTTCCAGCTCAATGATTAGGCTCATTAACGATTAGTCAAGACATAACGTGATACCCAGCTCAATTTTCAATATTTTCCCCCAATTAGTAATAGATCTCTGTGCCAAGTTGTCACGCCTGATACATTGATTGGAATCACCACAACGACCAAGGACTTGAAGAGTGAGATCCCATTAAGAATGTTTGTACCGCTGATGGATCATGTCATGCTTTGTATGCATTGAGAAGAGTGATACTATTGACCACTACCCAGCAATGGTATCCAGTTTATGGGACTGTTAGAGACTATTGAACTAAATTAATTTCAGATGAGTGTTTTCTAGTGCATGTGACTAGCAACGATCGAAAGTTAGTGACAATATGTGAGATTAGGGCGTCAAGGATGTGACTTGGTAAAACCTGATCGCCGAGGTTCCTAGATAAGCACGATATCGAGTTGTAGCTCATATCCACAAGTAATCGCAATGTCGTACGTAGTGCCCCCACTTACCACATTATTTGATAAATATTTTAGCGACCGCGAGGGGCTGATACCCCTATGGGTCGCCCTTCATAATCTCATGCAATCATCAGCAGGAGTTTTGATTAATGAATTTTGTGCTTCTTCGCAAATATTTCCTGGTGTTTAGAGTCAATATTCATTAATGATTTCCTGTCGACCACTTCTGGCGCCGTGCTTACATCTTCAGAAAAATTTCTAGTAGTAGCAATTGATTCTGCTCTCGCTGCTCTGTCTTCTGCCGCTTGAGCCCAAGCTGCTGCATTAAATTTTCGATCGCCTGCTCGGCGATTAAACATCAATTGTTCTTTGATGGGATTGCCCAAGCGATTATGGCAGATCAAACATTATTTGCTATCTAATCGATGAGACACTTTACAAATCCTACTTTAGTAAGAGCTGCATATGTTTTTTCTTGGTGCATGGTGGACCCATAGTTACTGCAGGAAGGTGCACGGGAGGATAATCTCCACGATTGATAGCCATTACAGCGTTTGCAGAAGTCTGTCTGTTGGATATTCTTGTTTGAATTTTGAAATTAAGCCCGACTAATCGACAACTCAAATCCCAGGGCAAGGAGCCTTCGAGAAGAGCGCCTTCCAAGTTTTATGAGGCGCGTGGGAATTATTGTAGCCAAGTGGTTTGAAGGCATCTACCTGTACGACCTGAGGTCACTCTTTCTATTTCATCTTCAAACATTGACATTGTTATTTTTGTTCATTATTAAAATACTACAATTGATATGAGGAGTGTGAGAGCAAGAAGAGACAGAGTCTTCTGTAAGCTTTCTATTTCTGCATTCAAATTTTTGGACTTGGACAGTTTCGTTCGAAATGAAACCTTCGGCGGCTTTAGAGCGTTTTCTGAAGCAGTGTCGAGTAATGACTTGATGTGTATTCTTTCGTATTGTATTAGTTTCTTCTTTTTTCAATTTAATCTTAAGAGACTGTGAGAGTGCTTTTAATATTGCAAAATATGCCCACGCGATAAAAATGAGTAAGTGCCAGTATCATTCCTAGCGTTGCCAGGATTTAATTATCTCGCATAAGTTCTGCGGAAGATAGGCATTGATTTGTAGAGAATTATCTTGTGATGGATTCGAAGGCCCAGTAGCGGTCTAAATTGCATCTTTCAGAGGATTAGTCGAATCTTACGGGTGCGCTGAGGATATGGTGTTGGGAGAGGGAGGGCGCAAGTGTTAGACGCGTATCCGTTGGTGGCTCTGGAAAATTATGATTGTAGTCTATGATATGCAGAGATTCAATATTGGAGGAATGTTAAATTTGACAATTTATGATTGTTGCATGTCAAAGATTTAAACATTGGTGACAGTTCTATTGTCTAATTAGATGTATGTCACAGGATAGTCATCCTTTCTGGACAGTTTGGAGCCCCCAACATTAAGAGACTGCCAATGACATCTCCTTTTGCCAACTATTGCAGCTCATTTTCTCCGAATTCTATAAAGAGTGCATTGTTGATGGCAAACATTTTCTTTGTAGTCGACTTTCTTGTACTTACATTAACACCAAAATTAGTTTTTCCGCCTAAAAACGTATTCCTTTCAAACTTGATTATCTCACTGAATATATACAGAAACAACAGAAGACAGAAACCTGTCAGAACATTCGTATCTATCTATTTTAAAAATATTTGATTCTATTTCAAGGTAGGTAGAGAAGCAGCCAATTTTGCGCTTTGTGAACATATTCTCACACTATCCTAGATTTTTAATATCACTTCCCAAAGAGTAAAAATGTCCCCCCATCTAACTGGTACTACGGCTCAAGTAAGTCAGATTGTTGTTACTACAATTTGTTGACTCACCGAATAAAGTTATCGACAGCAATTCATAAATTACCCCGAACTCATGCCCAGCGGATCACCACTTACGGTACTGCAAACGTTAGCTCGGCCACTTTTGAAAGTGTCACCCTGACAATGACACCAACACCTACGTTATTGTTATCGCCAGAGAGCATTGCCGCACGTCAATTGATATTACTGAGTCAGAGGCCGAAATTTCGCCGTGGTCAGCCTCGTGACCTTGAGGCTGCTGAGATCCTTCTTTTGTTAAGACAAACAGGCCGTTGCTGCACTACTAACTGAGTAAGGTGGACAATCACCCTGCATGTCGAATCGCCATATTTCTTTCCGATGTTATGACTGGCTGTAGTCTTAAGCATTCGTTAAAAATAAACAAATAAGGAGTTAACAGAAATCGTCAAAGAGCCATCTATCTGAGTTATGAAGTATTAGTAAGTGTGCATATCTCTTGTCTCGAAATTAAATTATAATGGCTATTTAATTTACCTTACCCCTTGAATGACTGTTCTTAGTTAATAAACTTGTAGAAGATTTTCTTGTGACATTTTTCTCATGATCGGCTACCTGACTATCTTCATCATATGACAGTTTTCGCTATTCTTCATCACATATCAAAGATCAATCAAAGCAAACAGAGCTATTGCATATCAACTGAATATGAAAGACTTAGTTTTACGATAAACTAATACTCTCAAACCATTTGCTTTATTACTCAAATTGGTTGACTAAAAAAGAGGGCCCCGTTGTCAATTAATCTATATGCCTGGAAAAAGGCAGTAAAATAAGGTTTATTATTTTGACCAACTAAAAACCTGGATCGCGATGATTAAATATATCTAATCGAACGCCTAATATGGCATCTCGAAGAATGGCACTGAAGGTAAAGCATTCATCACATTCATTCGACATAAATCCGAATATAAAGATTTTAAATCTAAAACAATATTACCCTCAAAACTAGTAATGAGTCAGTCAATCAGATTTCATGGCTCCGGTATGCTTTTGTTTCTTACAGAGGTCAAGATATCATCCGATTTCTTCATATTTTGAAAGATAATACATCAGTAGTATTGAGTCAATAAGCATTGTTGTGTTAATTGATATCTTATTCCATACTTGGCTATTTTACAGCCACTGAAAAATGTAAACATGTTTTTATTATATCATCACAAATACGCGAGCCGATGTCTATTATACAGGCTCAACGCTTAAAATTGATTCACTTTTTTTATGAGGACATATTTTAATGTCATGGGCGAAGCTTTCCACGAATTGGCTGTTACCCCTTGATGACTGGGTTCAAAATCAGTGCAGATATTTGCAAGGGGATTTAATAGCACAGTGCTCGGGAGCAATGAGAGTTTAAAATTTTATCGTTATATCTGAGAAGCTTAGACCAAGTTAAAAATTGGCTTACCCAGCCATATAATTTGTCTTATTTTCCGGCGAACTGGCGAAAGACTTCAAGTCTACAATTGAGTCGGTAGAATGCTTGCTCCACGAACTCATGGTCCTCGCTATTTTTGGTTTTTGTGATCCTTTATCTACTACCGTTAAAAAATGCGAAATCGTTGGAGCTGACTGATTTAGTAGTTAGGAAACCTTCATTACTCTAATTCAAGACACATGTGAAGGGATCACAATAAACAGCTGAGCATGCAAGCTATTCCACAAATATATTTATAATTTTATATATACGCTACTACCACTGTTAATTTTGTCTTCTAGGGATAAAATGTGAGGTTTCTTCTGATTATCTTAACTCAACACAGTTGGCAATCCTTGAATATAGTGTAACGGTATGTGTTACAGGGGATTATTTGTATGGTGTTTTTACCCTACGATGATTTTGTCCCCTCGCGATGACTTTTGGAGATTAAACCGATTTGGATAGTTTATTTCAATTCAAAATGATTTATTTTATTTTTTTTTTGTTTTACTTTGATTTTAAACGATTAAAAAATTAACATGTTTAGATTTTATTGGCCCTTCTTGGGCACGAATTACGGCCTCACTTCTTTTCTGCTTACCTCCTAATAGCTTTTCCAGATTTTAAGGCTGGGTAGCATTACACCATGCTCTTTTAACCATATCTCGCAGGTCGTCAAATGATCGCAGTCTCCCCCAATCCAATCTCAGAAAATGGTATTGAATAAAAATTTCTCTTCCATCCCATATGTGCTCAATTGGATTGAGGCCGGAAAAGTATGATGGCCATTCGACAGTTGAGATGGACCTCTCCCGGAACTCCTGGACTGTCCCAGTTGCCACGTGTGATGGTGACTTTTCCTGCATCACTGAAAGTCATTGTCTCATTGCCATCAATGAGGGAAAATTTCTTTGACGATTAGAATCAAAAGCAATAGATTCCCAATCTATCTCCCAGAAAATGCAAGGGCTTTCATCCGTCCCTGCGAAATAGCCCCAGAAAATCCAACCAAGTGGTGTGCATAAATAGGAGTGCTAGTTCTATATTCATTCCATAGATTTTTAGAATAAAATTGATTTTATACTGGACAGACTCTGTTTCTGTTTATATTAATTAATCCGGCGATACATGGTGCGGTAAAGCTTTAGAAACATCCTAACAACTGCAACGCTTAAGTCCTATCAAACAAGGTGTTGTTACCTTCTCGACCACAAATTTCTGCAATCTGATTGATAGGGCCATACACTTAGATCTCAGAGTCGCACTCACAGTAAGGAGAACAACTCCAAATGCAATACTTCACACGGAGTAAGTGTTACGGATTGACAGTTATCCGAGCTTAAGTAATTACCTAAGCGCATTCGGCTAGGGCTGCCAAGTTGTATTTTCAATCATCAATTGAATTCATCCTCCAAAAGATAATTATCTAAAAACGCTTCTTATTCTGAACATATTAGTCCATATTTCTCGAATCTCATTAAAATCATTTAAATCCCCGAACCATATCTATTCACAACTTAACTCAATTTGTCAAGTGTCAAAGAACACAACGTTATATTTATAAGTCAGCCCTTAATCTTCAAGTCTCATTGATATCACATTGATGAGTTCATTCATAACAACAATCACCATCAAACGCCAATTGTCGAAAGTACTTCAGAACCTTTGTATTAACTCTTTTTTCAATTCCATTCACATCACCTTGATTCATTAAGAATCTTTGAAACTATTAGTTTAGGGAACGGCTAAATGCCCCCCAAATTTTTTTAAATGATACTATTACCCCATTCACAAATAATTATCCCTTTCATAATGCCTTACCCTGGTATGATAACCTGAAATTAAAAACCCTAAGAAAATACTCATCAGGCCCTAAAAAGTCTTAATAATTACCTAGCCTCATACAGACTTTACAGTACTAGGAGCATACAATCGTCCTAAATTTTTTGGTAATGTGACTTTTTTCTGCAAGCATAATGTTACAAATTCATTTCCAAAAAGCTATGGTACTTCCCTTCAAGATCCCTATTGATCTATGCGGGTCATTCGTCTTCGTATCCACAGCACCACACCTTAGCACTCTCCTCGACGAGATTACCCACGATTGACACAGGGAATTTGGAGTGAGGGGTTCTACGTTTTCACCTACAAAACTTCGATGAAAATAAGCTGTTAGTCCAATGGTCAGGTACTGGTTGGAATTTCTAGGAAGTGGCAGGTTAGATTCCTATATGGCTTATTTGAGTGGAGATTGCGGCTGCTCGCCGAAAAAGAATATTAGATAAACGGCTGAGGCTTTCCTGATGGAGTTTTCCACTGGGTCTTCCCACTAGGTTTTCCCTAAGCCTATGATATTGGGGTCATGGTGAATACGTTCCTATCCATTCGACCCGATGTAACTAGCTGGCTCATACGTAGCTATTGAAAAAATTTTGACACCGAATGAGCATTGCTGGTGATTGACTTATCATTTATTCTAGATGTCCTCCATACGTCCTATTTCCTAATGGATGGTGGCCTGGCCCACATGGACGTATAGTAATATCATCATCATCATCATCATCCAAAAAGCTATCATCTAGAAACTTTTTAACAATCTCATCCGATAGTATCTTTTATGGAATCTTTGATACGAGAAAGACTGATTAATATGATATTTAAGACATACTTTATTACACAAGGGAACTTTAAAATACAACTTGTAAATATCAAAACACTCTTCATATGTGACGGCTTGTTAGCTTATTGATCTCTGTAGCATATGTTCCAAGATACAAGATTTCGGTTCTAAAATATATAATTTTGGATTTGTTTACTTCGGTAAGAGCTTATTAAACTGTGACTTTCAGAGAGACTTGAAGAGGACTTGGTCATACAAGGTATTAATTTTCTAGAATATCAAGGGCATCTAGAGATTATGTAAACAGAGGGACTTCTTGCTAGCATTCTTAGTCCATAGATTTAATTCTAAACTACCATCAAACATCTAAATGTCCGTTGCTTTTGTTATATGATCCGTGACATATAAACAGAAAGCAAAACAAACTATATTTATACCATCACATGCGTATATAGAAATTGAGATTGCACCATCCAACTGCCAAAATTAGACGTCTCGTCCTCTACGGCTCTGTCAGCAATGACAAGCGAAGGACATTTCCTTCTGCCATGCCCATGATCGTGGTATGCGCAGCAAGTCCGTGGACCACATAATCTCCTCCGTTTTTTTGAGCTATCTCTCGCCTATATCATTGCATGCTCAAATTCAGATAAGTCTCGATGAGTGGATTTATCTGCGATTGGTCTTCTCTTTCCAATTACTTCCACCGCATGGTTGTTATTTAATTCCCCAACTAGTTTTCCTTTAGACCTGACGAGATCAGGTTCCAAAGTACTCAAAATTGTAGCCTAATGACTACCTTGCATTCCAATTTCACATATTTTTTCCAACTGTATTCGAGCGGCTGACTGCTGAGGAAGGTTCCAATTTATAATCTCATATTGTAGGTCGGACATCGAATTCAATAAAGGTTCGACCACTCCCTCAATGTTTGGAGGAATTTCTACCTTGTGTGGATTCTGAAAATACCAGTGACTACTAAAGTATGATATCACGAGTGGCTGCTGAATCTCAAGTTGAAGTTTACGAATATATTGGCAAGGTATACCTCATATGGTGCTAAATTGATGACTACAGGGGTCAAGGTTTGTGCCTCGATTTGCTATCAATTTATCCACCATGCCAGCCACCATCACCAACGCCTAGTGGGAGATTTTGAAATTATTATTATTTCAATTTATATTCTTTACTGAGTCTAAGATTATAAGTGACATCTATGCTAAGCATAGTATTCTATCTTTTAAAGTTAGATATGTCCATTATATTATATACTAACGGAATTTGAGGGTCGTGCCCTGGATTTTGAGATTTATATTATGTAACAACGGAGTTCAGATTCGTCGTCCTATCTTCTGTTGTTGTCTTCCTATTTCCGCACATATTTCATTCATGTCAGAAATATGAGAATCTCTGGGCTTCTCAAAGACTGTTAGTAGGTTTCCAGTGAAGACTTCAATATAGCCTTTAATCTTGATGTGGGCACCTTCAACTCTCTAGGAAGTAGTGTGACCCAGATGAAGATAATTAACAGTTACAAGGTGCCGCAAATTGCTCCTTACAAATCATCAATTGTCTTTCTACATATTCAATTAGATCTGAGGGAAATTTTGACTTTAATTCGTACCATAACTTTTCAAATAAATCAACACTAGTCATGTGAATAACATTTTTCCATGACTTTTCTCACTCGTCCCAATCCTTTTTGGCCTCAAAAGATCCACGATGTTTAGCCATTATATTCTTTCAGATGTACCAATTACAGAAGAGATTCTTCGCCTCTGGGAAATTGGTCTTGACTGCATTCATTAATGCAAGGTCATTATCTGTCATAATGACATCGACTTTTTATTCCCCAAACAATATACGTTGTATTTGGAATGTTCAATTATAGTCGCTAGCAATTTCTGATTTCATGAAACAAAAAAAGGGAGAATTTGTTTGATATGTTGATGACACACCAATGGCATGTACTAGAGGCATGCGATATTTACTTGTTTTATAGGTTGCATCTACCACTAACACAGTATGGCTAATGATAGTCATCTTTATTGTATCAGGAAAGGCAAAAAAAAAGATGTGTTATGTGATTATGTTCATCTAACTGAACATTGTGAAGAATACCCTCAGTAATCTCATTCGTACAACGCCAGTGCTAGAGCCTCTTGTAGCTATAATACGCACAAGAAAGGCCAAATCAAATAACAGGGGACTGGAAAGCACTGAAATCGGAGGGAAACCTTACATTACGAAAGAGTTATGAAAAATACTAACCGGCAAAAACCTAGGTGTATTTGCGCACCACAAAGAGCTCAAGAAAATGGTTTGTCGAACCAAAATCCCTGTATTATATTATTAAATAAGCTACAGGGTGTTTGGGGTAAAAATCTACACCCAGGGATTCTTGCAGAATTAGCGACTGATCATTATACAATTTAGGGTTTGATTTACGCAGATCTCATGCAGCTAGCTCTAAGTAGTTTGCGATCGTCATGGGGTGGGCTGGGGTACATCTGCAGGGCGAA
>JAHYSP010004135.1:24240-35264 GCA_019455505.1 Pleochaeta shiraiana
CGTACGTATATTGGAACCCATATTATCCTTGTTTCGTTATTAATAATGGCGATCGAGATAGGAAAGGTTCTAAATTTGGACTATTTTTGAGTTTTTTATGGATTGGCATAATTTGAAATATTTAGCATAATTATGCATAAAAGGTCTTGTATTCTAACAGAGTTAAAGAATCCTATTTGTGTGTTTTTTTCGAAGTTCAGACGCGGTCGCGTATTATTCATGTCGTGATTTATTTTGACGTACTAATACTATGTTCAATAATTACTCACACTTCCAATATCAACAGTTTATCACAAACTCAAAAATATCGAATTTGATAATTCAAAAATTTCGATCTCGAATTCTGTTCATTTAATTATAAATTCTCAAAGAATGCAGTCTTCTAAATACTGTTCTAACTGTGGCTCCCGCCGCGATCTAGATGAATTCCCTGCAAACAAGAAATGCCAGCCATTTGAAACCTGCTCAAGGCATTCCAAGAAGAGAAAACAGCCAAATTTTGTCTCATGGGATAACTGTTGTCCGAGATATGAAGCTGGAACTGACAGGTACGATAACACTTTTATAAAGGTCGCAATTTAAGTGAGCTGATTCCGAGTTATTTTAATCCCTAAAAAATAAGTTAGATATCAAATACGTCTTTAACATAGATGAATTGCCAGTTGTTTTTGGTTTGTAGCCTGAGAGATTGGAGGATGATACATTTGACAAATCGGAAGTCAATGAAATAATGGGCATGCCGGCTGAACTTATTTTGCAAAATGGTGGCTTTTGATTCAGAATATGAAGAGCCTCTGCACGAATCCGGACAAAATATTTTTTCTATTGTTCCCCAAGGTAAAGATGCTTTTGGCCGTAATTTATCAAAGAGAATTTGAGACAGGGGGAAGATGGAACGATTTCATTGCGGTGGTAAGCTGAATATGAAGCCTTCTTTCGAAAATCGAACACTCAGCCTGAGTTTTATACACGAATATCACAGTCCTTACTCAGACATTCATCTATCCGAGGAGGTAAAAAAGTTAATTGAGGGTCATAGCTTTTTTCAATCGCCATCGTAGTTATATCCAAATATTAAAGAATTAAAAGCCCCGGGCTACAATCTTGCCGTCCAGTCCCAAGTATACTGTCTTTGGCACAGGGTCAGCATGAAAAATTTGATACGTCACGATAATCAAATTTATTCGACAAAACTGTTCTTAAAGGAAAAGGCCGATAATTACTTTCAATTGAAATTTCGGTAGAAAATTATCACGGACTTGCATTCTATATCAACCCTACTACAGCAAAACTTGCGAAGGACACGGAAAAGATAGTAATTGACGCAACTTACGGCACAAATAGTGCGGGATGTGATTTGTTTGCTATGCTTTCCGAGCATGATAGGACTGGAGATCCGTTAGATTACCTTTTTGTCGAAAGAACAGTATCGTCTGAAACTGCCATATCCAATACTCCAGGAAAGATGGTACAGATCCTAAAACAATTTTTGAGACAATTGCGAAACATGGGCTTAATTTTAATCTATCTTCAACTAATGAACATTTTCTTCACCTACATTTTATTTCATCTCTTTACCAGCTCCTAAAATAACCTCGTGATTTCCCTTATACTCCGTTCTGGCAACATAGCATGATAACTGGTACAATAATTTATCTACATTTAAAATATTTCACAATTTTTAAATTTTCATCTCTAATGTCTATGGGAAAATTATAAACTGGGATCATGTGTGTATACTCTGACGTTTCTTCAAACGTACTCTTCTATGGGAAACCTTTTTAAAAATAAATTGTTGAAATTTGTGAATCGAGATTGGTGCGTCGCGATTATTATTCAGGTTTAACTCTCTAATACCCACTAGCATGGATCTTCGAACAACTCTTATTTTTATGCAAGTACTAAAAGTCATGTGACAGTTATTTTTTTTTCACATACCCGCTAAGGAAACTTTAACTTGCAATCATTTCCTATTTAATAGGAGTTATTTCCTCAACAGTATCGAATTTGGATAGTCAAGTAGGGATTTACACTAATGGCGTTATTTATGTAATTTCCTTTGGAGTCTAGGTTCTCGTTTGTGATACAATTTATCATAAGTTACACGATTCTTTCCTAGAGATAAAACAGACTCTTCTTTCCGTATTAGTGTGAGTAAGAGAGAAGGATAATGAATCTAAGTTGCCTTAATCGTGATATAGCTGCTTCCACACTTGTACCGTAAAATCCAATTTTAATATCACAGTCTTGGAGGGCTGACAACGCCGTAGCTTCATCTCCTTAAAGAATTGTGACCTATGAGTTTACGGAAATGCGAGAAATCCATCCGCAGGGTTGTGATTTACCCGCGCGTCTTGCGTGTATGCCCCACTGGAGGCTGAACTAGCTCAAGACAGTTTAGTTGGACGTTAAATGATGCTTACTTACTCACCCAGGTCACAATTTTTAAAGGTTTAAGCGCTTGTCAAGAACAATTAACCCTCTAATTAATGACTATGCTCCATTCAAGCAAGAATGGGATGATATTATACAATGCATCGTAAGTAATTACTGCTAGATATTTACAGAATAATAAACATTAGAAATGAAAAGCAATTAATGAGCTAGCAGCGAGACTTGGCATACTAGATACTGTTCTACTATTTGTTTGAAGTCGCAATCGCATCATCAGAATTAGGAAGTATACCCTCTTCCACCCACCTCTTATACTTTTCATTTAATTGATCGATTTCATCCTGCCCTAAACCTTGCATCAAAATGTTATTTTCTACAAATTTTTCAGTGAAACGCTGCGTACGTTTTTTCTCCACATCAGCCATCCTTAGGCGAGAGCTACTAATTCCATCAGAGTTGTACGCAAAATCTTTATCGGTTCTAATCATCATATCGGCACCGCCTTTAATATATTCCAGTTTGTAAGTGTTAGCCTCAATACGAACTACCAGATTCTCTTCAAATACAATACTTTTAAGAATATCTTCATCCTCAGACCCAGCACCAGCTGTCTCAAGGTTTCGTTGAAGAATGGTTTTCCCAAACTCTTTACTTTTAGTTTCATTTGGCGGCCAGAACTTTGAATTGCGAGGAACACCCTCAGTGGGTTCGTTCCGTTGCCAAGAAGCCACATAATATTGCCAACTTTGATTTTGACCCATTCCTCTGGGATCAAATGTGGTATCTTCTTTATAAACTAAACTGACAGCCGCTTCAAGTTTTTTTGTATTCTACGCAAAAAATTATTCTATGTTAAGAGGAAAATAGAAGGTAGATTTAGTAAACATACCCATTGAACCATGAAGAGTTCACCATCTTTTATACATTTGCTTGCCCGAACACGGAGTTCAAGCTCGGTGTTGTACGTTGTCTCGGGAGATTGGCGGTTTTGATAAAACCGATGAATTATTAGAGGAGTCTTCTCCTTAGGCTCGTTGCTTGAGCATAATGCTGCAAGGCGAGAGAGAGATTTAAGGTGATCTAAGATGGTATAAACTTGCCAACCTTTCTTAAGGTAATATTGACGAAGCCAACATTGGTATACAACTTCCTCAACCTCGCCGGAAATGAAATCTTCTATTAGTTGTTTGGCTCGAATATAGTAACTCTCGCCATTATTAGGCGGAGGTGTAACTTGTCGGTTATCGAGACCGATCTCTTTAGCAGGCTTTGGCAACGATGCTCGAACACCGGCATCAACTGCTTCATCTTCGCTCAATTTGAGATCTTTCAACCTTCGGTATAGTGTTTGGAAGACACACAAAAAGACATAGACAGTTTGATTACACCACAATTTGTAGGTGAAACGTTTATAAGGCTCATCGGCATTCATTTCGATCTTGCTACTATCAGGAATCGAGTTACTGTCTCGACGACGAGCAACTGTACTGGAAACTGCAATCCAACGATCAGATGCTGCCTCAGAGACTGCATCATCAGCCATATCTGTAGTATCTTCTTCGACAATAGAGTCAACGTCGGGAGTTGACTCTTTACTTCCATAAGCGGGGTCAACGTTTTGAGCCCGGCCACGAGTCCCGTTTCGAGATTTTTCTAAAACGCCACGACGAAGATCGGCCTTCTTACCATTTCCTTGACGTCTAACTCGATTTCCATTGGTTAGTTCTAGAGGTGTAGTCTCTTCTTCATCATCGGAGATACCCCTCTCAATATCTCGAGTGAATTCAAACACGCGATCATCAGGAATTCCGAAAAAAGTAGGGATGAATTTTTCCATGAATTCCACGATACGGCGGCGCTCAAGAATGTTGTGCTGACTGGCATTTGTGCTGTAGAGTATCATAAAGCGAAGAACGTCAAGTATCACATCGAAGTCATTGAATTCCCAAGTTAGTTGGGCCTTCGGTTTTATAGCTTGAGTGCTCCGCGCACGACGTTGCTCTTCATATTTAGTTTTTATACTGTCGACAAGGTGTTTTACAGAATACTCTCGCTTGTCTTTCGTCTTAACTTGAATTCCCATATGATCAAGGCTCTTCAGGTGTAGGCTTGTAGTTTGAGAAGCCCATACTTTCTCCCATTCACGTTGTACAAATCGCCACTCCTCATCTTTCTGCTTGAGACGTGCCAAAACTATGGGGAGAACGGCACAGGGATCTTTGAATAGGTCTGCACAAACTTGAGGGCCACTTTCCTGGTATATTTTTTTCAAAACTCGGCGGTAGATAGCTTGACTTTGACCACCAATTCCAATAGGCATACGAAAATTCTCTCTCTCTTCAGGTCCCATAGAAAGTATAGACTGACCAATAGGCTCGAGTAGTTGAATGACTTTGGCATTCGCTTCAATATTAAAATCATAGTCATGACGCTCTTCTTCAATACGGTGAAGACTCTCTTCAAAAATGTTTTTTCGATGCGCAACAAAACCGGAATCTTCAGAGGCCCACGTCGGATGCGATGCCCAATCATCATTGAGCACTTGATTACACATCTCATCTCTCCCAGAACAAGGCTTGATCTTCTCCCTCCTAGGTAATAGACGATAGCTGGGTCCGAATGCTCGACAGTTGCTCAGCGAAACTTTCCCGCTAGATACAGCAGGGGTATTTTCAATAACTTCATCCATACCATCATATCCAACGAAATCTTTGAACCAATTCATGAGATCTACATTCTGACCAATGAAAGCGCTAGCTTTATGAACCAAAACATTCTTTTCAATCAAATCTTGAGAAAATAAATTACAGAGCTTCAAAAACTCATTAACTTGAGATTTATTATTGATGAACTTTTTGACTTTGTCGAAGAACGCAAGCTCTTCAACGGTAGCTCCTGTTGTGACTGAAGGAGGAAGGGGCTCAGGTAACACAGGAGTTAGAGTTGGAGATATTGTCATAGTATCTGGTGCATTAGACTTATGCGTTAGCTTGGTTCTCTGTGTAAACCAAGTTAGCGGCTTCTAAGCTACAGAGAGATTCAATACGTATAAAAATGAGGCATACCTTATTTGAGCTATTTGTACCCATTGCGCCGCTACTTCTAAAGTTGGATTCTTGTATCATGGGTGGTTGAGAAGATCCAGCCGTAGCGTTGTTACGAGGCCGCTTCTTGTTATTGTCTTTGCTCGAACTTGCAGGTATAGCAAAGTTACCGACAGGTGGCATTTTTGTATCGCGAATCGGATGTGATAGGGGTGTCTGGCTAGTCCGAACTTCTTCCATGGCTTTGGCTGCTGCTGCCTTAGCATGAGCTGCAGACTCCGGGAGGAACTGCTTGAAGTCTTCCAGAAGATCAGGAGCGGTTTTGAAGAGGTCTGTGACCTGAGCATACACTTCTTGGATTGGTTTTGACTCTCGTTGATAAGTTTGAAGAATTTCTAGAAATTGCTTGTATATTTCTGGGCGGTCTTGGAAACGATTCTGTTTTCAAAGTTAGCTGAACTTGAACGATATCTTTTTAGCGGACAATTTAGCGATTGAACACAGAATTATGCCTACCTTGATCTTATTTACATAACTAATCGCATGATTGAATTCTACTGGCCCTCTCTTCTCTGTCCCTGCTACACCAGCAACTGTACCTGCCTGTGCACCTGGTGTAGGTGTCTGAGTATTTCGGGAGGGTTGACCCAAAAGTCCCACAGCGTTTGTCAGTTGTGATACACCTCTCTGCTGCTGTTGGTGAGCAGCAGCAGCGGCTGCCACTGCCGCTGATTGAATATCAAATGAGGAATGCTGTGAAATATTTTGTCCATAGTTAGCTCCCGTAACTTGGGCTTGAGGATTGAACACAACTTCAGGGTTTTCAACACTGTGTTGAGGATGCTGCCAATTTCCCGTTCGCTGATTTTCATATTGTGATGGACCTGTGCCCGAGCCTTGCGGAATATCGTTACCTGGAAGAGTTCGGCCTGTTCCCGATATCGACTGAACTGTGGTACCCATAGGAGTTGTGACTCTAATTATGTTTGGATCGGGACCAGTCCCACACTCGATTCGATATCCGGGAGGGAGAAATGTGTTGAACCCCTGAATCAGATTAGGGTGACCAGCGAAGAGATCAGAGACGCGATTAATAACCCCTGGGGTGTCGATACTGCGATATATCAGTCTTGTAAGCATTATGAAATACAATTTTGATTTATGAGCTTACACTTGACTTTTAAAATCTTTCATAATATCGAGGAACCGATTGTAGACGTCCGGCTGATCAGCGAATTGTACTTTTACTTGGTCAAGATAGCTGAGAGCGTCCTGCACCGTCCATGTTAGCTTCTTTACAAAGTCAACGGGAAGGTCGCTTTTTTGAAAAAAAAAAAGTCTAGCATTAGTATTGAAAATTAACTTTGGGATCCATTAAAGGCTTTTTAGACCCTATGAGTTTACAAATTATATCTACAAGAAAAGAAATGGTCTGTACAGGTGCAGTATATCCCACAATTTTTCGAAACCTTTTGACTCGAGCCCTTAGATGAACTTATCAGTAATCATGGGAACATCTGTAAAAGATTACAAATATTTTGAAAAAATTTTACACTGTTTGAGTATTCGAATTAAAATTTCTTGCCAACTCACGTTCAAAATGGGCTGTTGATTGGCTTGGGAAATGGCAGGACCTCCAGGTAGTTGATGTCCTTGAGAGGTGGGTGCGCTGAACGGAAGAGCCTGTTGCAGTCGGGAAACAGCATCTTGCTGCTGCTGCAAAAGGCCTCCAAAGCCTACTGGATTTATTCCAGGTCCCTGATGTATAATACTCGGCCCAAAACTTGGTCCTACCTGTGGCTGATGTTGACTTGGAGTTGGCTGAGTATTGTGCTGAATCGAGCGGTTTGAATCATTGTGTAGAGGGCCACTAAAGTCATTTCCTGAGCCATTGGGTGCACCTAGAGGAACAGAGGACTGTATCTCGTTGTGATTCGCGAGAATTCCACCAGGATTATGTATAGCCCCGGGTAGGCGTGATGCAACAGGCTGGTGAAGGGGGATTGCAGAAGTATTTCCCTGATGAGGAGCAGGTTGTTGATATTTTTCTCGTTGTTGTCTCTCTCGATCTTGAATATCTACGTGCTCACGGTCATGCTGAGCCATTTCTTATCTCTTTTGGGCACGGCAGGATGGGAGTGCTGATGTTCGCTATCTCGATCGCTCTCCCAGGCTCGATCAGCATTTCGTTTATAACCTATTTTCCATGAGTTAGGTAGTTCACAATGAGAATTTTTCAAGAGTAGGGTCGTGGGTACTTTAGATCAATCATAGGTTTAATTCCAATTTAAACTGAGAAATGGCATAGATTTTATTTTCTTGAGGTGAAGAGTAGGAGTTACAAATTAGATAGAAAGAAAAATCATCTTTAAGCGACCTTAAATTCAGTCTTGTTCACTCAATTAAATCAACTCATTGGGTAGTTGGGTAAATGTGAAAAAGCGCGATTGTTTGTTAAATGGGGCCTGGCGCTAATATAAGCGTGAGGCTGATAAAGTCGGCAGGGATCATCGTACTCTCTTACCAACTACCACAGTATGCGCGAAATGAAAACAATACCATTTCCCGTACACCATGGGCACCAGTATCCTCTATTTGCTTTGGTGAATCCTCGCTTCACAAAAAAACACGTTTCGTCTGTCATTTTCTTTAATTACTCAAATAACACCAGAATCTTTCGCTAGCTAATTTCAAGCTACTGCTTTCTTCAAACAGCAAACATTCTTGTCACTTGCACATCAACTTCGTATAAATAACACAGGGGCTCTAGTGTATTGTGATTACACATCAAGCCAAGTCATTGGGCTACTTTAAGAATCAGTATGTTATTGCTATCTATTATTTACGTCAAGCAGGTTCTCGGGTGGGGCCCGGCATCATGGCTGCCAGGGAGCGATTTGCATACCTGCGTAGTTTAAGACTATCAGGCATGTCTGTTGTCTATTTGAAATCGAGATTATCTGTTCAAGTAACCCACGAATTCCCAATGCCACCGACACAGCTAATCCCACGTAGTCAGTCACCACAGTGCTCTTTATCTATCTAGAACACATGTTGCATCTGTGCTCTTTTTTCCTCGCCTCTAGAAGTATCTTAAGGCTTCCATATCTCCTCCCCATGCCCCCGTCTTCTGTTAGTTAGGGTTCTTACTCTCTATTTATACTTGTTTTAGGGGCTGACGACATTGGGTTACTCGTGGAAGGCGCTCAAATCTTCTATTCATCCCATATCTCATCTGATATCATGCCGTATACTACCTCCCTGAGGACATCTTGATCGAGCGGCATTTTGTCTCGTGTTTCAGCGGAAGAAGAGGTTGTCTGGTGATATTTCTAAGACCTCTTTCGCATCTTCGTGACGGAAGCATCGAAGGTATACGTCAAAGTCCCCGTGGCTTGAGCGGGCTGTTGAAAATCAGTAAACATAATGGTTCAGTTTTTGTTTAGATGATCTTGGTTCCACGTTAAACTGCTGTATGAGTTACAGCATTAAATTGACCAACTGTAGTTAAATTATTTATTTTATTATTAGATTCTTACACTATCTAGCAAAACTAAGCTTTGTAGCTTATCATCACGTCGTCCCAGGAAATTTCGTCAAAGCGAAACGAACCCGATTCCTTTATTTCATGGCCACATCAAGAGAAGGTTTTATCTCAGTTTTAAAAATAAATGGAATAGGAAAGAAACCCAGAATTATTTGCTGGTAAAACCTTGGAATGATATTGCGATGAGATCGTGTATAATCCGTATATATTCTTATAATTAATTATTTCAAACGGTTATTTCAAATCTTTGTTTGTTAATGATTTAACGCTTAATTAAACAGGGCCAGGCTCTAACAATTTAAGCCTACATTTGTGACGGGCGAAGAATCAGAATGTTAATCAAAAACAACTTATGGCCAAATGCTGTCAATTTTCTATATGAAGAGAAAATTATCTAAGCCATATGTAGATTTCTGTATACACTTTGTCTTTGCTGTCTTTTCTTTTTCTCTTTTGATTTAATGCTGGCATTAATAGCGTTCTGTCCGATCTACATATATGCGGATGAGAATCTAAAAAACAAACAAGATAAGTTGTGCCGACCTTCAAATAGGAGTGCTTAACTAGAATCTTTAAATACTCTTCCCCTTGTAAGTTAAACCAGACACAGCCTGTAACAAAATTAGGCATAAGATGCTAAGACTCATTGTCTTGGATGACAGAGTCAACCTCTCCCTAACTTAAGGTAGAGCGTCCATTAATTATTCACAAAAGAAAAGGTCGATTTTGCAGTCATCTCTCTTCAAAGGTAATCGTTAAACCTATTTGAAAAGAAATTAGATTTAGGAATGACAATTAGGGATGAGAATAAAATACTATACCGTTAGATTACCCTCTTCCGGGCAGAATGGATCCCCAAAAATGCATGGGAATCTTAGTTTCATGATGATCTTGGTCTAAGTTATGTTTGAAATTGGCTAGCGGAGAGAATGACATCTCGAAGAATATAGTTTACGTAGGAGTTACTGGCCTGTGATTAAAAATTTTTGGCAGACTTCAATGAAAAGGGTTGTGGTCTTCAGTCAGCTAGTGGATTTGATAGCTCGTATATTGGAACTAAAAAAATTTTTGGCTGCATCACCTGAAGTTCTTGGGACTCTAAGATTGACGTTGTTAAGGTAGTGGAGAGTGAATGACGTGTCTCTGGGATTTAAGAGCCCCATAGCTACAATTAGTCAGGTACTCGTGGTTAAATCCGCTCATAGACAGAAAAATCACCATGAACAGAGCTTGCGGCATAGATATATGTGCAGCGAACAAGCGCTGAAGAGAGAGTTCTTGTGAATAGCGCTCAATACCATTAATATCAAGGGCTTTATGTGATTTGGGGGTATTTTGTATCCAGTAACCTCTAATATCTTAATCAGCTAGTTCCTTGTTGTGGGCTTTGGCCGTCTCTAAAGATAGTGGGACAGTACGAGAAACTTGATAGACAATGCCTTGGGCTTTGGTAGCTGAGTCTTCTTGGGTGTTTCCTGATATACCAGTATGATTTGGAAACCAGCCAAAACTACCTCTTCCAGGGAATGTGTGCGGTAAAAGATATCGGTTTGGTCAACTCTATGCCTGTTTAACGAAGTGAATGAACTTCATTTATGAAGATCACACTGGTGTTAGAAAGAGATATGCGATATCTTGATTGAGACAAATCCAGAGATCATTTGAGAGGCGAGCGGTGGGAAGACACAGAATTTCCTCTATTGTGACAGCAACAACAGCAACATCAGCGTCAAATATATATTATGTCTGGCGTAGTGTGATATTCTTTTGTAGTATAACTTGACCAGCTTGATATATAACTACGCTAACTAACACACGTTTGACAGATGTAGACCCTGTTCGGTGTGCATGTCATCCTTTAAGGTGTTGATAATAAGTGCTACTAGCTGTTTAGAGATAGCGTTGTGTACTCAGTGATCTGCACGGACACGCTAGTCTCCCAACAGCTAAGACTCTAAATTATGAAATACGCTAAGCCGTATACGATCAAATCAATAGAACTCTTAGCGTTAGATTACTATAGTATATATAGTTAGCAC